>UZAN01042586.1:7517-20769 GCA_900618425.1 Echinostoma caproni | reverse complement strand
TGGCAATCTATCTGGTGACATGCGCATCAAATGTCCCAACCAACGTAATCTATGGAGGTCGACTACCTGTTCCAGTGGACGACCGCGATTACCTAAAACTGTACGCCTAATCTCAGCATTGCTCGTCCGGTTTCCCCAACAGACCCGTACAATTTGACGTAGACAGCGGTGTCCGAGTAAGGCAATATCTGATATGCATAGAGGTGATTGAGAGCATTTCAAATTGGTAATGTTAATTTCCTTCACATTGTGCTACATGTTCTATTAAAACATACAATCAAATTTTAATAACCCGTCACATTATAAACCTTACTCCGAATAGCACTTCCGCCAATCGGCCAACTCCTTCAATACAGCATCACATTCGATACGGAGTTGCTCCTCCTCTTGCAAGATCAAATCAGTCGTCTTGATATCTACAGGCTTCTTTTCATTTGACTTTGCTTCATCTGTCGTTCGTGAGAGTTCCCTGACCAACCTTTTAGTACGACGTTCTTTTGGCAATTCTTTTCCATTACCAGGTGAGATCGGTTTCTTCCGCGATGCATCATGCACACTGATGAGGGAATGGCCTGTACGTTCTACGCCCTGAAGCTCACAGGCATTGAGGCTCTCCTGAGAAACCATAGAGCTTCTCGATGTAGTAGCTGAAAACCGTCTGTTTCGCAAAGCTCTGCCTATTCCACCACATATTATCTTTCCCGTGGTAAGTTCCGATGTGATTTCTTCATTTTCAGAAACTGTTGACGAAAAAGCAACATATCCAAAAAATGAAATAGGGCAGCATGCACAAAATCAGCAATACCTGATTGTATTTTTGAGGAAATCAAAGTAGTATTGAGCTGCTAACTCTCAGTTCACCGTAATTCATTAATCTCTATATAAAAAAGAAAACTAAAAATGGTGTAATTATTCGTGCTGTTTTCTTTTCTCAATGCTCCTAAAACCTTTCCTTTGAACTCTATATATATCGCTTCGTGCGATCCCTTAAACAACAGTTCATCAACAGACTAGGAAACGATCACGAAGAGCGATGAATTTCCGAAGGTTAGTGCGCCAAGTTTTAGCTTCGGCTTACAAAACCACTGAGGTACCACTTCCTTGAACCAGTTTCGTTTTTTTATCTTCTAGTTACCCAAATGATCGAATATTGAGGATTTAAACGGAGGTAAAGCTGAATATCTTCGTTTGGCAACTCTGCCTCTTCTGAGGAAGCCCCTCTCACTGCCTTCCGTGAAGATGTTTTCCCGTTAGAGTGAGAGGACGAAAAACTATCGCCCGAGGTTATAACTAGGTTGGTGAACCACTGACATTTCAAACAGGAGCTGGCTAAAAGCGCTAATTCCAAATCAACCAAGAAGACATGTGCGATCCACATATCTGCATCCTTCCGGTTTTGGAAGTGGTCACCAGCTGGATTGAACATTGGGCACCTTGGGCGCTTGACTCCGTCCACAGGGTGTTGGATTCTACGAACTACACAACGATCATTATGAATTGCGGTTTTTTACACACCAATCTACTGACTTGCGGGTAAAGCGTTGGTCAACCGAAGGCTCCGTTTGTTAATTCCCCAAGAAAGTTTATCTGCTTTAGTCTAGGCAAACTAGGAAAAGCGCGCCCACAAGCAAACCATGGAATGTATTCTTTTTGTTGCACCACGATTCATTAGGCACCATGTATAGAGCCAGACGAGTGTGAAATACATACAAACTTTGGTATATCGGTACCCACAAGAAATGAACCTCGTCTGGTTGACTACTCGTGATGGAATACTGGGATTACTGATACCGTTTGCAGCGCTAAGACGCCACAGTCTGCATGACATGGAGCCTTCATATTTTTATCCCCTATCGCCCACACGTTAGGACGCTGCAACCTGAGAGCATTCTGTCAGTAGGATGTAAGATACAAATAGCACAAGGTGATAAGAAACATATGTTTACAAAAACGATCTGTCGCGTGAAGTTATGAGATTTTGGTTGCCAAATAGGTCAGTATGTAACAAAAATTGTTTATTTCCGGCAACGGACGGCAGCTAAAGCTGATATCCCTCTGTTGGAGCTCCATTGGTGGAAACCAGTAGCGATTAGGCGGAAACCTCATCTGATCTGTACGTTTCAGTCTGCAAACGAGCCCTCCCCGAGGTCTCAATTACCTTGACCAAAGGTAAACATCACAGCAGATGAAGTGTTGGTAACCAACAAGGTGTTGAAGCTATTTCAAGTGCCAGGTCTTTATTTGGTGGACCCTACTATCCTTAAGGAGCTGACATGAGTCGTCGCTGTGACACTGACCGCACTGTTTAGTTAATGATAGGATATGGAGAGGGTATCCTTTGGGTGTGAATCTGCGGTTTTGCGTCTTCTCTTTAGAGGAAGCCAACTATCGTTCCGTCAATCTCATCTGTTTTACCAGCAAAATAATATGATGAATTGTGGCCATAAGGTTAAGGGGACACTTTTTGTCCAACGGATCATTATTTTTGGACCAACATGTATTCTGACAGAAGCAATACTGTGTCAAACCTGCGACTTGTTCGTCGACGATGGGCACCTTCCAAGGCCTGTGACCATAATACAAACGTGTTTGTCCACTTCAGCAAAGCACCACACGGATGTCTGCCGGAGAAACTAACAGACCTTGGAGTTGGAGATCATATACTCACCCTTGGTGAGGATTTCCTCGTCTTGGGAGTTTCTCCGTAATAGTTGCCTAGTCACAATCTCGTATCTACCTGATTGCCAGTTGAGTGCCATAGGGCTAAGGTGAATAGCCTGCCTTCACGATTTCAGTAACCCTGTCTGTTCTACGAGGATGACCTAAACCTCTAGTTAGTTACGAGAAGTCCAGATGACGACCACACCATCCAGGAGGAAGTGGACAGGCTGCTTTCATGGGTCACCTTTGTGGAACTCCCTGTGAGCCATGTGAAGTATGTAAAGAGGGGCCCGAATGGCAGTTTGTGGGATCTCCTGAAACTAGGATCTACGGTAGCTCAACGGGATCTCAGAATGATGGTATCCACTACAATAAAGATACAAGTGCATATATTGAAACTATTCTCCGTTTTAAGAAGCACATTAGGTGTAGTAGCTCGGTAGTTTAGTGATCTTTTGGTCACGATTGCGATGCATCTTCCCTCTGGGAATGTAACTGCACTTAATTACTCTCATCGAAGGAGAGAGAAAATAAGAGCGAGAAGTAATTCAAACGATATCCAGAGGAGAACTTGGAGAGATAGTGGCAATTCGCGAATACCTGAGAGGGAGTGGTGGCGAAACTCGTACGGGACGTAATCCTCTGTACTCCAGAAGAGAAATGTATATACACATATATATCACCTAAAAGATTATGGATCACAAAGTAAATCGAGCGAGAAGCAATTACACTCAAGGGAAATGTCGTTACGTTTGTTTACTGCGCGCGATTTTGGCTTGGTGATCACCATTGGACAAGTCATATATGCTTAATATAGATTATTTATTGATTATGCATAGGAATTATCTCATTACCACATACTTATATTAGAATGTCGTGTCCAACTTTTGCAAGCACTGAAGCTTACACTTCAGTTATTTATTAAAAACAACAATCAACACTGTTGTTTACAAAACTGTCATTTAAAATTTAATTATAAAAACATGAGGTCCAATATATTTATAAGCAAAATAAAAATTTAACGGACTTAATGCTGTTTATCCTTGACTAAAGTACACAATCTACCGGAAAACACGTTTGTTGCTTCCCAATACCAGGAAGGGGACATCAATTGACATTTGATGAGTAGGCTCGTAGTTGTGTCCACACATGCACTCGAACTGCTTGTCGCAAAGAACTCCGGTGGACAGTAAACGATGGTGAGCATACAGGAAATGATTTAACAACGGAAAACTGAATGCGTTCATCTTTGGGGGCGCATGTGTTCACAGGTTAAAAAACAGCCTAATTCCACGAAGTGGATAGGGACCCACATTTCTATCAGTGAGGTAGGGAGCTGTATCTCGTAGGACTTTGTAAAGTATTTGAAGCGAATAGCGATAAACCGTTTTGTTTTATTTTGACTATGAAGCTCCAGCAGTACTGTTCATATTTCAGTAATGATAATAACGGTCATTCACCAACTGTGACACAAGCATATAAAATACGACAGATGCATAAAGATAAAATGTCATTTAGGGAGTAGTGTACGCAGATCAGTGAGCGCTATCTCGCTTCTCATCATCATACGATCCAAGCACGGTGCGGGATAATATCTAAAGAAGAAAATATGCAATCGGCACTTTGGTCAACTGCTGTAGGTCTCTTAACAGGGTTGGATATTGTAGCAATATTTCTGGCAGGTTTTGAGTTTCACATAACTTACCTAACTGTAACTTAAAAGCAAGTGTTCTCCCGTGTATAATATTATTCATCAACTGCGTAAAGGAAGCCTTAACTTAAATTATGCTGATAAATTTTATTGCAGTTTCACTAATTTGACTTGTGACCGTATTAACTGTTCTTATCACAGAGAACACGATGAAATAAACGCCAACAGATTGCAAAAAGAGTTTTTTATTATGTTAAGAACAATGAAAACTTGAACAGAGTAGAACGGGATTGGTAGTTGAGAAACTGAATGTTTCACAAACAAGTTGGACTAGCCCATTGGATCGTTCAGAGGCACCAGGCACTCTTGGTGTTCTTGGGTGTGGGTTTCACTCCTTGGGAGATCGTTAATTCCGCACAATTTCATGTACGTACATGCGACAGAAATGTTTGTGATAACCAAAAAAGAGCACTAGACAGCTGTTTCGTTCTACTTGGGACTCGTCAGCAGTGCGTACTTTTTGTGTCCCTGTCTGGCATCGAACCGCGAACATTCCGGTCGGGACTTCAAACCATACCCCTGAGCTACACGGTCGACGGTCATTACCTTGTTTCGAATGGTTCAAAGTTTTAATCTTGCTCTCATCGATATAAGTTTGACCACTTCGACGACCATTTAAGCCCATGAAACTACTCTACTTTGCCCTATTCCTCTTCCCGCTCTCTTAGCTATGATCGCTTCCTGGCAACTTAAAAAGACAAAACTTATTTTACTTTGTTTAAAGAAGTTTAATCAAAGGCCTAGTTATAAATGTCGCAAACCGACTTGCACGGTTTGAGCTCAGACATTTTTCAAAATTATGTACAAATGAGTATTCGTCAAATTTTATTTTGATTCCTGTCTGAAGCACGGTTAAGTGCCCAGAACCATCTTCATTCTCTGTGGGAATGACTGACCTGCGACTCACGCTACACCTCCTAGCATCTTTTAAGCGTCGAACTGCGAAAAATCAACAATTCCTGTCAGGTCAGCGCTTTCTAGTTTTAATTCTGGGCCTTAAATCACCGTATTCGTAGTTCCATGTTCCCGTCCTCGCAAATTGTTTAAGCACTGACCATCGGTTTTGCTGGTCTTCGAACATCATCACAAGGGAAAATTAGTCCTTTATAAGTTTTTGAGAAACTTCCACTGAGTTTCACAGAAACAAACGAGTTGATCCTTACTCGAGTATTCTCTTTGTTTTAGTTTATTTGCGAAAAAAAAGAATTCAATCATTGGCTTTCTTAAAGTTGCAGCCAAGACCAGTCTAACGTCCATTTCACTGAAATTATTGCGTTGGGTTACGTTTTCTAGGCTATGCGAGCACCCAAAGATGAACTCATTCAGTTGTCCTTTGTTGAATCATTTCCTACATGCTCACCATCGTTTATTGCCCACCGGAGTTCTTTGCGACAAACAGTTCCAGCGCATATGTGGGAACAACTACGAGCCTACTCATTAAATGTCAATTGATATCCCTTTCCTGGTATTGGGAAGTAACAAACGTGTTTTCCAGTTGATTAGGTTCTTCAAACAAAAACAACATGGATTCTCAAATGGTCTTCTCGTCCGTGCCTGTATATATTTAGTAACAGGAAGTATTATTAAAACTTAAAACACAATTCATACTTCATATTTTAAAGCATCATTACAAATAAAAGGTAAAAAAGTTAAATTATAAAAACTGAAAACAAACCCCCCAACCCTACTTTCGTTTTCTGTACAAGAAGCCATAGCCGATGCAGGACGTTGATTCGTCAGTGACGAAGAGATTTTTTGAGACAACTTTCTCGTGTCTGCCGCAGTTGACTGACCATTGTGGCCACTTTTAGGACGTAAACCACTACCAACGCGTCCGCGCAAACTGGATTTGTGATGGCCTTCATTTAATTCAAGGGATTCGTTATTCCTCGTTTCCTGTGGAGTGTGAAAGTAAGGACAACAGTGGCAGTTCAAAGTATTGAATGTGAGCTAACTTATGGACATAATTCATGTTAACAGCTGTTATATAACAGATGAGCATTAAAATGATTGGTTCTTGGTTTCCGAAATGTTGAAACATTTTTTCTATAAATTTAAAACCATTTAAAACCATCATCATCATGCAGCAAGATACAGTGAAGCAACCTTTGCTGATTTTCGCCAAGCTCGCAGTGCACACAAATCAAGTGATAAAGCACAAGGTGGGGGGGTGGGCACGATTGAAGGGAGGCAAAGAAAGTGAACCTCTATGGTCAACAAACAGAGTACACAATCTAAATGTGCCTACATACCGTTTCAAGCATTCTGACCTGATAAGAAATGATAACGTAAACGCCACTACTGTCGGTTGGCTGCCATACCCTTCAGTGTCTCCAACCAACCAGTTGCAGAGTCTTTTGCACCCCAACCTCAAATTCAAAGTTTTATTATCGGTAAATTACAAATCTGATGCTTATTTAATCCCATAGGGTCCGTACACACTGGGTTGGGTTGTTAGTACAAATGAATAGCAAATTCTGACATTCACTCACGGGTACTGAAAAGTTAGGTGGTTCAATGCTTCATCCAGTCGTGACTTGAATGAATCGACGGTTGGTGCACAAACAACGTGAGGTGGAAGGGAGTTTCGGGTGTTAAAATCCCTGAGTCTGAAAGAATGACACCTGCAGTCGAGCCGGCTCTTTTGGAGCAGACGTTTAAACGGATGTCCTCGGAGGTGGCCATTCCTGGATAGCGTCACTAGAGTACTACAGGCGTGGTTAGGTTGATGTAGTATTTGATAAACGAGGATCATGCCTCCCCATATTCGACGGTATTCGGACGAGTGGAGTCCGAGAATTCGCAGTCTTTCACCGTAGGTATTAGATTGCAACCCTTTGATCATTTTGACTGCTGTTCTCTGCGGACGTTCAAGTGCCTTTTGGTCGCGAATCAGCCATGGATTCCAAGCCTATATAGCATACTCAGTGTATGGTCTAATGTATACTGACAATAAACGCGGTAATAGGTCCATTTCGAATGATCCAAAAACACTTTTTAGCAATCCAACGTGTTTTATAGCCTTTGAAGACGCTCTTGCGCAATGTGCGGAGCATCCTAGATCCTCATAAACGATAACTCCCAGATCCTTTTCGTTTGGAGAACGCGACGATGGCTGAGTTTCAAGTATTTATAAAAAGCAACCCCTGTGGGGCAGCGATACAACCTTGCATTTTTCAACGTTGAATTCGATGTCATTAATGACGGACCATTGGAAGACGGGAGACACTAATTCTACCTAATCGCTCTGTGCATTTCTTCATGCCTCGTTTTCACGTCATCTTTTGACCTCCAAGCGGTTTCTTTCAACTTGGAGCCATAACTTGGAATAAGGCGCGGCGAGGTAGACTATGACTGGGTATGCGCAATACGTGTCCTAACCAGCGAAGCCGACTAATTTGAATTCGATGGGACAACAAATTCTTCATCGAATCATTATCAAATACGCGACGACTTATCGCAAAGTTGCTCGTTCCATCCAACCAGCGCCAAACTACGTAAACATCTGCAGTCGAATACTTCTAGACGACGAATACCTGCCACGCGCAAATTTAGAGTCTCGCAACCATAGATCAGAAGTGACCGCATACTGACGCAGTAAACAGGACCTTTTAGTTTCAACGAAACATCGTGTCTGCACCAAAGATGTTTCATTCCTGCGTAAGCTACTTGAGCCTTGAAAATGCGAGCGGTTACTTTATTGACTATTCTGCCGTCATTTGTAACGCAGCTACCTGAGTAGGTGAAATATTCCACTACATCTAATTCTTGATCATCAAGCATCAGCCCTGGGGTAGACGACATGCAGTCTTGTAGCATCACTTTGCACTTTGAAGGTGCAAAATGCATATCAAATAGAGTTACAGAACTTGAAAGTCTGTCAAGAGCGCTTTGCGCATCCTTCATACATTTGAACAGGCAAACAATGTCATCAGCGTACTCTAAATTGCACAGCTTTTTTCCAGTTGCCCATTTAATACCTATGTTTTGGAGACATTTAAGTGCATTCTTCAGTATTTCGTCTAAGGGGAAAATAAACAAGAATAGTGTAATAGGGCACCCTTGACGAACACCGCTCCTAGTTTCGAACGATTTACTTAGCCCATCATAGACTCTTATGCTACCAGAAGTTTGCAGGTACACCGACCGAAATAGGTTTACATACTTCTGCGGTATCCCTTTGCGAAACAGCGACTCCAGAAGAACTTCATGGTCAACTGAATCGAAGGCTCCTTTTAGGTCTAAGAGAACTGCGATTGTTGACCGACAATTAGTGTGACGCAGTTCGAGGAATTGATGCACAGTGAAGAATGGTCGATGCAACCGCCACCGAGTTGGAATCCGGTTTGTTGTTCGCGGATATTCCTCTCCCTTAAGAGTTTTAGGCGACGAAGTATCACAGAAATCAACACTTTTGTGATAATCGGAACTAAACTAATCCCACAGTGGTTAATGCAGTCGTTGCGTGATCCCTTCTTGAAAATAGGGACGATCATCGGATTCACCCCAGAACAAAGGGATACGCTCTCCGTCCAAATACTGCGAAGTAAGCTAGTAATCGAGTCGACAAGAGAATCTCCGCCCACCTTGAAAAGAATAGGGAATAGGCTATCAGGTCCGGCTGCCTTTCCTTCCTTTAATGATTGAATGCAGCTTAGTACTTCCGATTCTGATGGGGGCTTGCATATTACCACCGATGGGGTTTCCGCCGCAATAGCCGGAATGACCGCATTAATACTGGGCCACTTGAACTGTTCACTAAAACATTCTGCCCAGGGAACAAGTCGTTCTTCTTTGTTGTGGATACTCTGTCCACTTTTACCGCAAGTGATTTCACTGACCGGCTTGCTACGACCTCCGGTGTTGCGTATCAGGTGAAACAGTCTTTGACTGTTCCCTGATGCAAAAGATACCTCCATTTCACTAGCTATTTTGGCCCACCAATTTTCGCGATCTTTCTTATGACTTTTCTTGAGTTGACGGTGCAGGCAACACCGGTCCCTATGCTGATTCCGGCAGATTGGGATCTTTACCTTTTGATCCATCAGGATTACTGATTCCTGAGAGATCCAATGCCTTCGGCGAACTTCGGGCTTGGTCACACAAGCAAAGTTTGCTTTTCAGTGCATCGCAAGTCTACTCCACCACGTCGCGTTTGTCCTAGCTCCTGTCCCAGCTTCTCTTCATAATTTGTGCAGACAGACAGATCGCACAGACAATGATGAGCTAATTGAGGAGACGATTTCTGCCGATGATCGATGAGTGGAAGAGTGAAGCGCAACAAAACTAGTGCATGGTCCGACTCAACGTATATGGTCCAAAAGGATCTGAATTTTGTCTTGCATCACGCCAACGGTAGCTTACAGCTATGTGGGCAATTGGGGTCGAGTTTCTCGTTGAACCAGAACACCATGTAGCCGTTCGACGAGAGCCGTGTCGAAAGTTGATGCACGATACTAGCAGACGGTGATCCGCACAGAACTGAAATATTCAATCACTGTTGTCCATTCGCTGGGTGGGAAGAGCGAACTGCCCTCTTAGACAGGTTTCTGATGCACTCAGTTTTCTAACCTGCATGTTAAAATCACCTACCAGCACTATAATATCAGACATACGGCTCAACCAAATGAGTGTGCCGAGTTTGTTGTAAAATTCGTCCTTTTGTGAAGCGGGACTGCAGTTGGTTAGCGCATACACGGAAATGATGGACAAACACCTTTTGGTGTTTCTGCCCTTCCGAACACTAACTGAACCCTGGAGCCTCGTTGCGCACAATGACTGTTGACGAGTATCCAATTTATCATAGAGGCCTGTTTTTATCGCTTAGTACGATCCATACACCACGATGACCCAGTGAGCGGGCTTTGTCGTTTCCTGATGACAGACCCTGCGCACTCAGGTGGTTTGTAATACTAAGATCCTAAATTCGTGTCTCCGATCCGCAACAGATATCGATTTGTAGAGACTTCATTGTACACGTAAAACACGCCTGTTGACCCATCTGCATAAGAGTCCTCACGCTAACAGCCCCCAGATTGAGAGATGGACGAGGATTCAGAATCTGCACTTTATTTACAGGAAAACTATTTACAGTGCCATTTGGCAACGACCTTTGGCGAGTGACGACCAAGTTGTCTGAGGGAATGTTACGGGTCGAAAGAAAAGATACAAGAATAGGGCTGGGTACGGAATACAAAGAGTTAAACCAAGGTTGAGATATCTGAGCTATTTCAAGGTTAACTAACATACACGTTGCAATTCACGAGTCCAGTGGGATAACCGGACAAGTAATGCTGAGGTTAGGCGCAGAGTTTCAGGCAATCGCGGTCACCCACTAAAGCAAGCCGTTGACCACCCAGACTACATTGGTTGGGGCATATGTTGCGCACATCACAAAACAGGTTGCTACGGTGCGTACTGTTTGAAGAGGTGGATGATTGATCGTACGAACTCAGGGATGTCAAATTCAGACATGGTGTGTCCAGGAGAATCGCTCATTAAGGTTGCGTTAAGCTTCCTGGATGGAGACAACGTAATCAATGGTTAGGGATTTGGCTGTTTCGTAAGCAGTGGCGCTCGTGTATCTATTCATTATCCTTACAATCTTAGCTTTCATGAGTTCTGTATTTTCACTCTGACACCGATTTGCACATTCCAACCTTCCTTTTACGCATTCAGCTAAATGGGAAGTCATGAGAAAGCAACCAAATCCAGAGCACAAAAGTGCATCGTTAATGGTGGTAAAAGAGGAACTCAACTGAGAATATATATCACACATTTTTGACGCCAGACTGTGTGTCAAACAAATGAGACTGCATAGTGCAAAACCAATGAGGATTATCATTTGTTCTTAAAGGATTACCGGTTCAATACAGCTTAGGGCGTAGAGCTCACATTATTCATACAGTTCAGTGCGTAAAATAAAATTTTTAAAACGACTTCAATAAGTAAAATCTACAAAGCGGAAGCCCACAATGTAAAATCAGTATACAGATCATCGCCAATTAGCACTAAAGGAACAGAAACAAGTAATTAACTTTATCATGAAATTCACGTAACCAGCCGCAACCCCATAGCTCCGGTAAAAATGCTTTCGTTTCCAGACTGAATACAAAAATTGTGCACTTCTGACAAGTCTTAAAATGTTGGGAACAGCTATCCAGCGTTACTTTCGGCTTTGATCTAAAAGTGGTTAGGTCACCATATTGTGACTCGAAAGTCCCGGGTTCAAACTGCTCCATCGCAGCCCGTCTTCCCAATTTTTCTGTTTCCCTAGACAACCTTTGTATGGCCGAAGCCCCTATCCTGAAAATTGACTGTACATTTTTCATTCAATAAATAAAAAACGAAGTTAAAGGACAAAGACGATATTTAGTGGGTGAAAGTTTCAAACCAATGTACTACTTCAAAAATTCAGGAAATCATATGCTGGTCAAAATTTTTAAATGTGATTCATTATGCAAAACTCACAGATGAAACCATCGATCAAATTTCTACGGTAAACAAACACTTAACTCACAGATGTAGAAGATAACAGGCCAACTTCCTTCAACAAAGAATTGATGTAGGTCCACTCATCCTCAAACTTGCCAACAGAATAATCAGAATATTTTGATATAACCTCTTTTTCTACAGGTATATCATCTAGCATCCGAACTTGTGGTAAGGCTTTACAAACTTCCCGGCGGTAACTCTATAAGTTGTGAATCATTGGAAGTGCATTCACAAACCTTGACACCGCCCAAACTAGACACCAACGGATTTCCTTCCAGTGTTAAGTGAGTCAAGTTGGCACACATTTTCAAGAAGGATAGATTACATTTATCCGATATTTGATTCCTAGGGAATGTTTTTATCATATTTTTCATAACAAACCCTTCCAAGTCAAGGATTTCTAATCGTTCAAGCATGGCACACGAGCTGATATCCTTGATTTCATTGAAAGCCAGATACAATTCTACGAGATTTCCCATACTCGAAAGTCCATCCAGACATTTGAGACAAGATCTTGGCATCCACAGTATTTCCAGAGCTCCGAGAGAAGCTCCAAGGTCCCTGAAAAACAAACGTATCAATGCCATTGATCGATATGATCTTGCATACACAAACCTCAACGCAGGGACGTTGCTCTTTACCAGCCGCAGTTCCTGGAGGTTCGGTAGCAACGACCCAAAATTTCCACAGGAAATCAAATCAACATCA
Organism: Echinostoma caproni; assembly: GCA_900618425.1. Classification (NCBI taxonomy): domain Eukaryota; kingdom Metazoa; phylum Platyhelminthes; class Trematoda; order Plagiorchiida; family Echinostomatidae; genus Echinostoma; species Echinostoma caproni. The sequence continues at coordinate 8,195 of UZAN01042586.1, read as the reverse complement.
ATCGTTATCTCAAGGAATGTAACAACTGATAAATCATCTTTACCAGTGAGGTCTCTCTAGATGAACATGACACACGCAATTATCAGAACACTGAAAATGCATGGAAATTACCAACTTTGCCCCACAAATATATTCTTCAAATATTTCACTACGCGATTCTGAACGTTTCGGAGTCGGATTGATAGTGGTGTTAGCCAATTCTGTCACATGCACATGCGCGGTACCAGGACGCATTCCAATCGCTTCAAAGCGACGATAACCACTTTCACGAAGCACGTTTGAATTCCCTGCAGGTACTGCAGTTATTGACATTATTGTACGATATCATATCTTTCGGTATTTCAGCATCTTATTATGCTTCTTTGTCGTCAGAATGACTATGTATTTACAATGACAACCAATTTGAATTCGTGAAAATGTTTCAATCAGTACAAACAAAAAAGCGCGCGAGAAACTGATTGTAGGAAATCAAGAAGGCCCAGCTGTGGTTGTTATTTTTCCCGGTAATAATTGAATTTCATTGAAAATGATCATTTTAATATCTAAATATTTTTACGCAATTGAAGTCAGTTCAGTTCAGTTTGCACAGGACAGAAAATGGCCACGGCCAATCGAGCGTCCAGAATTCCTTCGGTGGTATGCGGTCAAGTATGGCACCCACCACTGCGAACAGTAGTC
>UZAN01042585.1:35745-47236 GCA_900618425.1 Echinostoma caproni | reverse complement strand
AAGAACTGGACGCGCGATTGGCAAGAGCCACAATTCGTCCTGGGAGAACTGAACTGAAGTAATTTGTTTAAGTGCATCAAAAACCCTTTCAAGTTAACCAGCGTCATTTCGATCATTAATTTATGGTTTCTTGTAAAATGGACTTCAAGAAAATACTTGATGATACACAAAGCGCTGTCGACAGAATATTTCAGGTGAGATCCTAATATTTCAAAGGTGATAACCTCAGGCGACGAATGAGGCTCTCGGTAGATCAGAAAAAACGGAATACGATGCGGAATTCATGCAACTTTCTGCACAGGCTGATGTACTGTATAACACCACGAAGAAAATCATTGGAAGTGTAGAATTTTGGGTGAATCCTCATCCTGGTACGTTCAATAGCAAAATAATTATTGTTCGTGACCTCTTCACAGGCCGCCGATTGGAAGACATTGGTGAGTTGATGGCTTACAACCTGTGTCTGTGGAACTTTCGTGAGATTATATTCCATCTCATTATTGCGCGGACGATGAGGAATTCATCAAACCATATTCGATGCACGCAAGTGTTACGTTTTACTCGTATTTTCATACGTATGGCAAATATTTGCCGTATGGCAGGATACTCTGCCATTGGGGTGGTGTGAGTGGCTGTTGTTAGTTCAGTTCAGTTCAATTTGCACAGGACGCTGTATGACTCGGGCCAATCGTGCGTCCAGATGGATGTGTTGTTGGCCTCATTCAATCGGACTGTTGCAAATGTATTGACTTTTGAGGAGAATGGCAAACCTTTTGAATTCTCTGCCAGCAATAGTGATGGGGGATGTAATTGATAATGCGTTATAATGATTTTGGGAAGAGAACATGAAGTGTATATTGCGGAAAAAGTACTTAATATTAACTATTATATTTGGTGGTAATGGAGCTTAAACGGATATCCTAGCCTATACGCAACATCTTGAAGATTAATACTTGATGATGGAATCGAGCACCTATCAAATTGGATCAAAATTAGGGAAGTTTATTCGATTTGTGGTACCTTTTCTAGTTTGAATGTTTCGCATTTCTTTAGTCTTTCAGACACCATTTATTTTTTACCGAAGTTATATCTTGAAGCTTAGCTCCAAACATGCACGATTATTTTCTGCAAAACCGAATGAACAGATCAATGCGATAACTATGCACTACTTTTCAATAACCATTCGGTTAGACTTCTCTGTAAGTTATAAATAACGTTCCATGCGTTTAACTTAAGCTATATTTGAAAGAAGCAGTTTGCTTGTACCACCTTGACCCAGTTGTGTTTGTTTCTTTTAAAGGAAATCAGCTGGAAAAAATTCTTTCTGATAAGAAAAGTTACCGACTAAATGTTCCCTGCAAATCGCCTACAGAGTGCTTGGGTGACGTTTTACTCAGTGCCTCGGTAGATGTCGGGAAGAAGTACAATTACGGTGAGTTGTCCTTATTCATTCAAATTATGTTGCAAAGTGATTGTATTTTTCCTTGCTAACTTGAGGCATTGAATGTATCCTGATTAACAAATTGGGTAGTAACTATCTTATTGAAAATGTTATATGTCAATATTGAATACGTTCTATTTACAGTTTGATTTTTTTATTTATGGAGTTAGTAAGTATCAGCCAATTCATGCTACATTCAATAGGCTGAAAAATAACATTGAATACAAATAAGTAATCGATTTCTTTCTTTGTATCCTCATTACAGCCTGCCATTATCAGATCCTTTTGGAGTGACATACGTTTTTATGATTTCCCAAGTCGATCTGAACAATAATAGATAACGAAATAAAAAAGCAGTACCTGCCGAGCTCTAGCTACCATGGCTATCAAACTTACTCTTAACGATAGCGAAACCTGAGGGTACCACTGCGGTTATCATCTTCTTGGATCTTGGTGCCTCGTCAATGTCTACTGAAAAAAGTTGAAGACCCTGGACGTACGAGTATGACTGCTTAAATAAACGAGGATTTCCCCAGTTGGGAGGCTTCTGCATGAGTACAACAGTCTTCATCCTCGTGGTACCCAACAGATAACGGGGTCCTTTGTTATGTGGTCATCGTTTTTAATGCATGTAGGTTAGTCATCAGGTCCTCTAATAACGGGAGGGTGATTTAGAACTTCCTCTGCAGTTTAACGAGACGGTTAGAGGGTTCTGCAGACGTGCATGGCTAAATGTACACACAAGGGGATGGGATGGAAGAATCTAGAGGTGATTGATAGAATGCAACAGACGATGCTATCAAAGTAAGAACGGGAAAAAGGTTATTTTATTGAAGGATTGAGAAATACCAAACCACGGGAACATAGAGATGAGTGGTAAACCTAGGCTAGAATACTATTAGCAACAATTCAAAAATATTATTTAGCCTGATTTCTGATTGTTTTACAGCTTCCATTTAAGACCAAAGCTGAAATACGGTGTGGTCACTGCATCCATCCCCATGTACAGTCGATGGAACCAACGGAGGTTCAGTCTTGTCCTACAAGACTGGCGGAGGTAGTACTTAGTATCAGCCACGAGAGTAAACTGATGACAGATTTTCCTCAGACTGTTCCAGAAGAGTTGACTTAGTAAGTATGCGGGGGTTACCACTAGGGAAATGGAGTCTAATTTACAGTCTGCCTCCTCACCAAGATACTGAGCAACTAAGAAGACACGTTGTCAGTGAAAAAAAGAAGTCCTTGGGGCTGTCGCCCATCTGCCACCTGTCACGGAGGTTGACAAACCATTGGAACACAATGCGAGCTAGTTTGGTAAAGAGGGGAAGGGAAAGCGTTTCTAACTGTGGCTAGATGAATGCATGAACTGTCTGTGATAACAGGCCTCAATGTAGGCCAACACCAATGCCACCGGAGACCTCGAAGAGTAAGCTTGTGCGGGTTAACACCACTTTATTCTATAAATGAAACAAACTGACTATTTGAAGTGAGCGCATAATGAAAATCTCGCTCCAATGAATGATGGCTACCCGTTAGGTGACGTTTGTAATTGCTGATAAAAGAATATTTCTTCTACCAAAAATCTTAAAACCTGCACTGCGAATGATGTCTGATCTTTAAACTTGTCTAAAGAAAGCTCAGAGGTTGGCTTGCAGATTTTTTTTCCGTATTAATCTACGACGTTTAAAACGCTTTTTTATTTCTTTCTTGTTTTTACACATTTTTATTTTGATTAAAAATTGTCATCTCAGATGTGTCTAACGTCACAGGCTTGTCATAAATATCGCTTACGTTTTATATTCTGTTTTTTTAACTATGTCCCAACTGGTTCAAATTACTGTGTTTTACTTGATACTTTGAGTTTTTCACAGATGTTGTGTATTGAAGCTTCAAGCAGTAAAACCTAAAATCAGTACTATTACCAGTGTCTGGTGTCTTAAAGCAATCAAAATAGTCAGGAACGAGCACAGTTATCAAAGCAAAACATCATATTCCCTTTATTCATCCCATTGACACCAGAATGCATGTGAGCTGAATTGATATAGGACACAATTTCACATGTTCTCATTCAACAGTAAACCCACATTTATACAGCTACGTAAAATGGAATTACACGGGTTGAACTGAGACATCGGAACAAGGTAATAGACAAATGAATTACGTAATGGAGGTTGGTTATGGGGCAAGGTAAAATAACTTTGATAAATACGTTGTGAAAGTGAACTATTTAAACAAAATGGTGAATACGAGTGGTGGTGGAATGGGGGGGGGGAGGNTCGTGTATCTATCGTTGCCCACTTGGACAGGAATATACCTGCACTTTGGGACACGGCCATCATCATCGTACGGAGGTTTAAAGTGAAGTGATCTTCACTGATCACTGCCGAACTTATATGAGATAAGTGCTAATATGTAGAAAGGATATTGGTTAAGCCTATTTGCTGGAAGAGGGCTACGAACCTCGTTTGGTGCAGACCATATTTTGCAGATTTCGCCAACTCTTGCAAGTTTGGCCAGACGAATTCAACAGAGTGACACGTTTTGCCGGTTAGTGATTATTTTATCACTTTTACGGTAGTAAGCTTGGATTAGCACACTCGATTGTTAAGACATATCAAGCACTCTCGAATGTGCTAATCCAAGCTTACTACCATAAAATTCATTCAACCATTCGCACATGGTGATAACCATCGACTGTGTAGCTCAAGGGTTTGAAGTCCCAGCCCGAAGAATCGCGGTTCGAGTCCTGACAGAGACACAAAATGTGCGCACTGCTGAAGAGCCCGAAACAGGACGAAACAGCTGTCCGGTGGTATTTGTTCGTAAACGCAAACATTTCCATCCCATTTAAATGCATACAAACAGTGGGGAATTGCCGATCTGCGCTTGGAGGTACATCGAAAAGACAACGTCATGTGTCGACCAAAGTCTACAAACCTTTCTAAAATTATCTCAGTCTCCCTGGGGGGGGGAGACTATCATCGAATGCAACTGCAAGGCGTTTGCCAGACTCAGGTCACCAACACCAACCACGTGCACCGAAAATATTTTGAGATCACTACATGATTACAAAGGTCACGGATTTTACGATTTCTAAAAGCCATAGTTTTCCATTAGCTGAAACTGCATTGCAGTAAAAAGTATTTCTGGCGCAACGTCTTTTGCCGTAGTTTGCCGTAGGTTTTGTCACACCAGAAGCCGCTTCAAGAAGCTGATTGGCATGTCCTTCCCTTCACCTATACTTATATTTAACATTTTCTTTCAGATTGTTCACTTTCACAACATAATATCGAATTTTGCTTTATAGTTTGGTCTTACTCATAACCAAAGCAAGTGTTTCACTTGTCCACCACTCTGTTCCGATGTCTCATTCCAACTCGTATAATTCTGTTCTGCGTAGTTGTGTAAATGTCCGCTTACAGCTGAATAAGAGCACACGAAATTGACGGTCAACAACTTACAAATAATGACATATGACTTCCAGGTTTAACAATATTGTAATTGGTGTTGACTGTCGACCGTGCAGGCCTTAAGTAATGGTTTGAACACAAATCTCGTCATGTGCCAGTTGTTAAGCGTTATTCTGACTTAATCAGGTCTGAATGAACGCATCTGAATGCAGTCTTTGTCACTCCAAATTTTTGAAACAAACAACACCAGGCTTTTGGGGCAAAATATTCGCTTTCTTTGTGAGCAGAACTTTCTGTTGGACGTCAACAGCCTCAACGCCGCTTTCATCCCTCTTTTGCAATGAATCCAATCCAGTGTTTTTTTCCGATGATGAAATCTTTAAGCTTTTTTGATACTCCAAAGCATCCCCAGTCACAGGCCTTGATGATCTTCCTCTGGCGTTTATAAAATTTGGAGCAGCCCCCCTAGCCAATATGATAACATCCCTCTTCAATTAGTCCCTGTCTTTCCGGTCGATTCCTGATTCTTGGCCTCAGGTTACCACTATAGCAATCCCTATGTCCTCCTCAACTGTTCTTNCGTCCAGTTGCACTGACCTCTACAGCTCTAAAGTTCACTTTAAAGGCCATCATGAGTCGTTTTCAGTCATTTACCACAGTTCCCAATGACCCCCTCCGGTTCGCAAATAAACCCAACTGGTCTATCCGGGACACCGTTTCCACTCTAATTCATTTATTCAGTAAATCATCGATCAACTCGGCCAATTCTGTCCGTTGTGTTTTTCTTGACTACTCCTCCGCGTTTGATTCTATTTCCCGACCATCTCTTCTTTTCAAATTTGAATCTTTTGGCACTCCGAGATATCTGCTCTCTTGGTTTTCTGATTATTTCACAGAGAGAGAATCTAATGCACCAAATTAGAAAGGAGGACATCAATAATTCCGGAATGCGTCTGACTTTATTGACGATCTTTCGGTCCCACCCCGTGCACACGTCCAAAAGAATGCTGGCGATATCGTTTTGTGTCAGACAATTTCATCTCCGTAATTCGATTATTGCATTGAAAATCTATGTATCAAACATCCAACAGTTTTCAAACCAATTGACTCTCAGTCTTAACACATCTATGTGCGTAGAGTATATCTTCATGCAAACCAGTAAAGAACAGGTTACAAGTAAATAACCTCAGAATTTTTGTTCATGAACCAGACTTCAGCGACATTCTTCACTTTGCATGTTATATGAAACTATTTATTTTTTTCCGTGTGACCAGTATACATTTTAACTTAACTGTAAACATAACAAAATAGCGGAAGGGTGTTGTGTTGGGGTCAAACAGTTGGGACACAGTAGGGACACTTTTGTCTCTAGTTCTCCAGTTCAGATAAGAACGGGTTAATAATAATTGATAATTGATTTGGGTCACCACAGCGCTCATGCAAGATGTTGTCCGTTTTTGGCCAGGAATTTAAAGTGCCTGAACAAGTGCTTTTTTGAGCACACAATTCTCGCTTCAACAAGTGGGTGATAATTGCCTCGGCTGTTGCTATCTACGTAGATCGTACGACAAGGTATCGAGGATCATCAACCCATGTGGCTTAGATACGGAGGAATCAGTTATTTCCAGTTCCAAATGAGCACTGGAGGATTTAATCCAATTTCAAAGGTGAATTCGTCGTGTATATAGCCAATGAAGCACGAACTGAAAAGCTAGGAAACACTGGGCAGCTGTTTTGACCTGATTGGGTCTCATCAGCAGTGCGAATCCATCGACCCAACTGGGGATCGAACCCGGGACCTCATAGGCAGAACGTAAGCATAGTACCCATTCGGCCACCGGGCAGCTGATCGGACCGTTTTTCAATTCACCTTTAAAATTGAATCAAATCCTCCATTACTCACTTGAAATCAGTAGTCAGGTTGTGAAAGTTTCCAACCGAGTCATAACCCTGGAGGCTAGTGCTGAGTTGGGCAGGGTCTGTGGCCTGCAACAAGCTCGCAAAGATGGGTTGTGCTATTTCCAGTTCATCTGTCGTAACCGAACATAGAGTCGATGCTAATTCGGCTTTCCTCAACAGTTATCACGTCCCACAACACAAATCCACCGGTGCTCGAACTAAAACGCCAACAACATCCAAGGTGTAAGCCAGAATTGTGTGCTTAAAAAACACGTGTTCAAGCACTTTAACTTTCCTGGCCTAAAGCGGACAACGTCACGCATGAGCGGTGTGATGGCCCAAATCATTTATCACCGCTTATGTAACCCGTTATTATCGAAAGAAGAGAACTAGAGACAAAAGTGTCCCTACCCCACCCCTTTGTTATAGTTATTTGACCTCGAGAATTTATCAACGCTGGTGCATTTCATGAAAAATGATTCACCGTTGTGAGGAAAAATCACAGTGCGTTTCCCATGGCGGAGAGTACCGGCTGCAATGCTATTCAACTGGAACGAAAATGCATCATAGTGACTTCAAGGCTTCCAAATGTTGGTTTCATACTTGTTCAGAGAAGTGGGGTATTCACTTCTGCAAAGCACGAGGCAAGCAACTTATTTGGTGTATTACTTTCTAGGTTTTCATGGGAAGCTTGACGGTAACAGGGACGCAGTGGACAGTTTTCGAGCGGGGACCGCAGTTGACCCATGCATATACTGAGTATTATATTTCCAGTGTCGATGTAACGGCTCTCAGGAAGAATAGTCAGTTTCAAAAGACAAACAGTTACTGCAGCCAATAAATCCTGCTCTGTAGGGGCAAGACTGGAGAAAGGTTATCACCACTAGTTAGGGGAAATTCCAAACTCCACTATGTATCTGTGGTATAGATGGCAAAATACTGCCATGCAATTATAACTCTTAAAATACGCATGGATGATTTCTGTGTTATTTCAAAGTTAGCTGTCCGAAGTCAAATTCGAGGTGGTTTCTCAGGGGCTCTCATCTTTACCAGTCATGTCATATCACCGTTAATTTAGTATGGCTGCTTCCAAACTGTGTTTCGCTGTTATATCCAATGGACCAGGTTGTTATTTGATCTTTCAAACGTTCTTTCTGAAAGTATTTACGGAATACGTTTCATCTTTGTTACAAGATTAACAATCCAACATAAAAGCCTTAATAAATACTCTTATGACCGCGCATCCGGTCAGAATACAATATGTTTCTTAAGTTCCAACGGAGATCCCAGCTAAGGACGATGATTTACGAATTTGCTACAAATACGACACTGCGCAATGCTAGAATGTTTATCTTACTTTCGTGGAAATTTTTGTCTCAGTGGTCACCAAAGTCCGGGTTATGTTTGCGGCAGTAAGATTGGTTTCGCTAATTGATCAGAAAGTCATTTGATCCATGGGGTTTATCGCATTAACTTAACTGCGCAAACAGATGAAAAACACTCACGATTGACTGGTAAGGCAAGGTCAGGTCACAGGACCAACGGCTGGTGCCAACGAGAGTCCAGTTTCTTGCTCAATCGAGCTCAAATGTTCCTGATACGTTTCGACAGCTTCTGAACTTCTAGGTGTTTGGTAAAATAAAATATCTCAGATCGATAACCGCTGTTGCAATAACGCGCCTGTTTGAATGGATGCTTGATAATCAGTGTTGTTGCTAAAACACTGACGAAATTGGACAAGTCAAAGGTCACCGTGACAGTTACGACCTGGGTCAAATGGGCTTAATTAGCTCCTTTCCGTTTCAGCAATGCACTTCTTCTTTGTGAATCACACAATAACATCACGTGTTGTGCTTAATTAGTTACTAAGGTTATGAGTAATTACGGCGACACTGCTGTTGATCAGCACTAGTCATAACGAATCTATCGATCGGTTTCAGTTTGCAAAAGCTACAACAAAGACGAACAAACGAATGAATGTGTTTAGATACTGTGATCCACATTTTCACCAGAAAAGCTTGCGTAGATTGAATCGTGAACCGTGGAAGCCTAGAAGAGAAGTCCACGTACTACAGCAGAAACAGGTACATCACTTGTTTTTCATAACGTGGTTCCTCTTGAATACGGTTTCACTAAAAAAATGCAGCATTACATCGCATACGTACGATTTAGTCTGAATTGTAAACTATATACCCTATTTTTGTGACGTCATTGTAGTCCAAACCGTTGTTGATCCTGGTGGACGCCATGTACTCAGTTCCGAATTTGAATTTCTCCCATGCACAAAGACGGCTTGCAACTTTGTATTTCAATTTTGCTCCAACTAAACATTAGGTAATAGTGACTAACAGAAACAAGTAACGAAGTTGCCCTAGCTTTCATCTATCCTGTTTTTCTATCGAAATTATACCAAACGATTTTACATTCTACGAATGACCAAAATGGTACGTCGCAGTTTCCGGAATTTACTCACTTTTTTAATCCCCAAGGGATGTGACATAGCGGGTGAGTGACTGTATTTGGAGTGTTGTGGACTTTGAGTTGTTAACCAGGATGTTGGGTACAGGTAATCCGGAATGTGTAAATGGTCGCACGATTATTAGAAAACAAATCTTCAATGCATTTTCAGGTTTTTAGGAAAGGCTACCACCATCGGGCCATTCAGAAATGAAACTGGTGACGGACTTAAGAGTTGTTGTCAGATGCACTATCGACCACTACGTCATCGGCATACTGAAATTTGGAAACGTTTTCAGTGGTTGATAGATTTTGAATGAAAACGGAGAAAAGAAAAGAGGATAAAATCGCACTCTGCAATACACATTCGTTTACCTTTTTTAATGAAGGACCTAATACCATTAAGACAAGTGAGCCGGCGTCGGTCAGTAAAATGGTCATGTATTAAATCCAACGGATATGGTGCGAGATTTCGTTGCTGCAACGGTGTCAATATGGTTGAAAGCTTTTGTGTAATCCAAAAAAGCAACATGGACAATTTTGTTTTTGGTCTATAGTGTAAGTTAAGCAACCCCATTTAAATTAGAACGACGCTTGCAATAAACAAACTGATTGGAATCACAAAAAAAAGAGGGGAGAATAGCTATTTAATAATAATTTGTTAAAAGACTTAAGTAGTATTGCAGATGAAGCAATAGGCTGGAACTTACACTTTTCTTTCTTGGGTATTGGAGTAATGCAAACTTCACGCCATGTATCGTATATTATACCTTCGGACAGATATGTATTTAAGATGAGTGAAACCATTTGTGCGAGGTGGTCAGTATACGTTCTTGAGATCACTGGATACAACCCGTCAGAACCGGAGGATTCGCCACTGTTGATTGCATTCAGCTCCTTTAAAATTTGCCCCGTTTTAGCAGTCGCAGGAGAATACAGTTCAAATGGTCTTGGAAATGCTTGCGCAATATTGTTCACTGTAGAAAAAGATATGTTGAGCTCATTGATGCTGCATGAGACACTAATAGGTCGAGGTGAACGACCGCAAAGCAACTTCAGTCCGTTCTATAGCTGACGACAGGATTTGTCCCCTAACACGTTGTCAAGACACAATTTCTCGAGATAGGCTATCTCGCTTCTGATAGGAAAGTTAATACATTTGTCAGTCAACTTATCTCTTGATCGATAGGCCTTGTCTTTCAGCCTACGTAACCATTTCAGTCTGTTAGAGACGAACTGGTTTTGGTTTAGGACAGCACACAACAAAAGAAAAATTGAGATCATCAGTGGGGTTTTCACAGAAAATTGAGATATCAGGATCGACATATAGTTGAAATTCCAAACAGGCAATTTTGGATTCTATTTTCATCAAATTCGGTTGATGATTCTAACGGTTACGTATCTGATGTGCACTGTTCTTCACGCGGATTTGTTGATTGCATTGACCGTATATCGTGGGTAAAGCTTTAATCAGACAAACATTAGAATTACCTACTAGTGAACGTTTGAAGGCACGAAAAAATATGCTTCAAAAACGAAAGAACGGTCTATTGGAAATACTAGCAATTTTCTGAAGAGACATAGGCGTGTAAAAACTCACGTCCGATCTGTTGAAGTCAACAGCAACGATGAAAACAGAAGTGAATCAGCAGGTCGATGTCGGATAACTTTAACTGAATTGAACAGAAATTCCATGACAACATGTTAAGGAAACCAATGGTTCTGTGCTCGGGTTCAACTTTTCAGTCAGTATAATGCACTCTCCGTTTGCCAATTGCATTTCTGGTGATCCTTTTAACTCTATTTCCCATAATACGAGAAGAGCGCACGTGAAAACGAATCGCTGATATTTTTCACGGATACTCGAATGGAAACTAAACTAAGCGCGTTGTGTGTGATCACTGAGAACACAGCTATTGATGCGAAGTAATATGCGATGGACAATGCCAAAGTCCCAGCGACAAAAAAAGACTAGCACAGTCAGATTTAAAGGCCCCGCCGATGGTATTAATCATCTGTTTAGATTAGCACCTTACTCAGATTTTCTGCAACGGGTTCATAGTTTGAGAGAAATTTGGTGAAATACGGAACAACAGAACTTACGTAAGTCTCAGTGCTTGCCTTTTTAAGCTAGTAATCGGAACGGGCACTGGTTAATAGCAGGATTTCGGGGGATGGGACGAATCAGATAAAATCTTCTGAAAGAATCTGTCATTTGTCCTCGTTGGTTTTTGTGCACACACAAACAAGTGAACGGAGCTGTTTGCTTTTCCGTTTGCTCACC
>UZAN01042585.1:9902-35471 GCA_900618425.1 Echinostoma caproni | reverse complement strand
CCCCCCCCCCCCGCCCCTCCTCCCACCCCCATCAACCCCATTCGACCGCGCGCACAGGTCAGGCATTGAAGAAATGTGGCGAATATCACCGAACGCTGGCCACAATTGAAAATGAACGCAACCAAACCGTGGAAAAAAAATTACTGCTTGTCTTCTTTCATTTTATGCAATACGATTGGGTCGGTCTACAAGTAAGTTGATTCGCCCTGGACTTCCCCTTTCTGATTTTTTGTTTTTCCATTTTGAACGACGTTGATTTCAGTCCCCGTGCTTAGCCTTGTACCCTCTAGTTGTGATCTGTCACAGAAGTCTGAAATGGCAAAAACAGATCTGCTTTTTCGGTACTTCTCATCAGTACACAAACTAACATGTAGACACAGCATAACGTACAGCCAGTAACCACGCACTTTCGTGCATCGGTTTTAGTAGTCGTCATTTGGCTGCCCATTTGGATGAAGCAATAGGAGAAAGACAGACAAGTTGAAAGTAGAGTTGGACAGAAAATGGAGAATCTCAGTGGTCTAGGATTGCAAAGAAATTGAGAAGATGCACGAACGCCACTGTTTACGACACTCAGCCATATCAATCAATGTCTCTAACCATCGGTTACGATCATTCCGAGGTCACCAGCCGGGGAGCATAACGGGACCTGTGTGACCCAGTACCCCGGTTAGGGATTTCATACTTTCATGCCAGGTCTTAGCTTGACCACCCTTGACCTTTTTCCAACCGCTACCTGCCTCGGCAAACATCACTCGCCGCGGCAACCGATTTGGTGACATGCGTAACACATGCCCCAACCAACGTAACCTATGGAGGTCGACCACTTGCTCCACTAGGCGGCCGCGGTTACCCAAAATTATGCACCTAACCTCAGAATTACTCGTCCGGCTGCCCCACCAGATTCGTGCAACGCTGCGTAGATAGCGGTGTTCAAACACCGATAGTCTATCTTTGTCCTGTTTTCTTAATGGCCATGTTTCTGCGCCGTATAAGAGAACTGGCCGAGCTGCTGCAGCATACACTTAGTGCAATCCCAACATCAGCAACACCGCGAGCTTCGGATGCCCGAACGCCTGACAAACTCAGAGTGAAGCGTGAGGATGAAGCTGGGTCTGGAGAACGGAGAGAGATGATTGAAGTAGGGTCTTGTATGCGTGTTTCGGAGACACAGTATACATCTAAATGGAAGGTTTCAAGGGTTCCAGCCAAGCCAGCTTGTTGACCTATCTGGTAGAGTGTGCGAACATTGGGTGCAGCTAAGTGAAAAGGGGGTTTTGGTTTGAAAAATCTGATAGCCTCTGAGTGGTTGACCTTATTAGTTAGTTGATCACTGAGTGGTATCCTGTGTGGTGCAAACAGGAGGCACCTGGTATTATTTGGGATTGAGAAGAAGAACTAGATATATGGGAAAGATGACTTTATAAATAGATGCCTAAGACTTTAGGGCATGGCACACTTTGCGTTAGCCCACACCGACGAAGGGGATTTTCTTTGGGAACCCTAACCGGAACCTTTGACTCAAAAGTTTGACCCACAAGGCTGTGGGGCATAAATCCAACGCGGGAGCGTGAACGGAGTACCCGTGTAGGAGCTTCTAGAGACCTGTCACGCAAGGCCTTTGAATTTCAATTAATTGGGTTGTTCGCTGGTGCGTTGATTGTCCGTCCGCTTTTCGTGATCGGCCCTTGGCCTCATGCACCCAATGAGACGAGAGGAACGTGGACGGGACAGCATCTCAATGGCTGGGGGCTGCCCAACTTTGGCGGGCGTTAGCTGTCCAATGAAGTGCGAAGACTTCTCCCACCGTCGAGAGGAAGCCCCAGGTACCCCGCTCCTTCGTCCATCTAGCAGGTTTTGTTTTGGCCGGTAAACTGCCCCTCACCGTGCTTTTTTGCTGGAGTGACCTCTTCAGGGGCGGATATGGATAGAAGTATGAAGCCAGGAGGTGCCCAAGCAGCTGGCTCTGTGAGACTGAGCTTCGTCTAGCCTCTACCCATTGACTTCCAGGCATCATCGAATCCATGGCTGTGAAGAGCCATCTTGTGTAACTCGCAGTGTCATGGAGGCACGCAAGCCATCACACCACTTTAAGGTGCAGTTTCGTCGTGATGAACAACAAAGCGTGGTAATCCGTATTGTAAGTACTCATACAGTTATTGTGGTGATTGATGTTGGGGACTGTATCCGGATATACTAGTCAAGGATGAGTCAAACTGGTGTCTGTTTCACAGTCTTACTGGCCTTAGGCCAGGGCAGCAGTAGGGCCTTGACAAATTGTTTTTGTTTTTTTGGTTGGTTTGGTCTGATTGCGGTTGCTTCGATTGTGCTCGGAATTCTGCGCCTTACCCCTTTTGATCGATTATATGCTACCCAGTAGATGACCTTGAATGCCCCTTTCGTGTCAGTTCGTGACCCGTGTCCAGTGCATGGGCTAGGATAGCACTAGTCGCATTATTATTGATTTCTTTTGATAACCAAGCTGGATAGTGTTCTTGAATCCTCTGTGACAACCGCCTAGTGGTCCTTCCTACGTATTGCACTCCACAGGAACACGAATAAGAGTACACAAAAAATGAGATGGACTGACTTGTCTTTGAATTGTTACTGCAGTATAGGCTTCATATTAAAAGAGAAACAGAGTTTAGCAGTAAAGTAGGTTCTTTCGATAGCGTGGGATAATCGACGAGTTAACGTTTCGGCTAGTATATCTCCCTTGAAATCAATCGTTGCATAGGCCCTTTTATTAGGGACGGTAGAACAACAGGGCTAAGAATTAACCGTAGTGTGCCTTTTGATGAAGCTTTCTGGATAGCCATTTTCCCCAAACGTGTTGCTTATCAGAAGCAGTTCATCTGTATGCTTGTTAGGGGAGCAGATTTGTCTGGTTCCGTGGACCAGACAACGAACCAAACTTCGTTTCTGTTGCACTGATGCGAAGCTCTGAAAATGAGTATATTGCTCATTCCCTATAGGCTTTTGATATACACTTCTCTCAACTCCCCCATCTAAATTTCTTTGTAGAAGCACATTCAGACTCGGTAGTGAATCAGCATTCTCAAGCTCCATAGAGAAGTGGAAATTCGGATGAGATTCATTTGTGATCTGTCTTCAAAATGCACAAACGTTATCCTAATATCAGCAGTTAGAATTTATTAGGTCCGTATTTTGCTTACGTGTGTAAGCTGTTTTAGATTTATTCTGTTTTGATAGGCTTTTAAATTACCAAACAGTCGTACTTCCTCATGCCACATTCCAGCAGCAGTTAGAGTGCAATTTCTTTTTAGTTCAAACGATCCAAAACGACAAGAACAAACAAACAGTTTGATTCAACGTCATTACGTGAAAACGAATCATGTGCTCCCTTGGACTGCACCAGAAATCGGCGTGCAATCGCTGGTGAAAGAGAAACACATACCCCAATTTCTACCGCTCAAAATTCGATAAAATACGTAATGTTTCAAACTACTGAACCACCAGCGCAAATCAAATCGTCATTTTGCAGACCGGAAACAATTAAACCCTTGAATTCATCCGGTTAATGCTTGGGATACCATGCCGAGGTGGACAGCTTATATGCTTGTCGGTGATCAAATGTGGAAAGATCAGAGCTGTTGGTGCAGCCTTACGGCTCAGTCAGTAGGTTGCAAGCATTTCAAATGCGAACGCAGTGGGTTTTAATTCCTGAAGAGGCTCCTGGTCTTAACAGAACTTATCACTAAGGAAAACCGCTTGAACAGCACAATTGCTCCATCGTTTCACAGTCTTGTCCCTCTCACTGGAGACCAATTAAATTCTCTCATCGTCTCAGCCATCTGATTGGGTCATTTTCCGCTATTGGCGCAACTTGGAATCCCTCAGCCAGACACGAGGTGACGACCGTCGACCGTGTAGCTCAGGGGTAAGGGTTTGAAGTCTCAACCCGAGCGTCCGCGGTTCGAGTCTTGACGGAGACACAAAAAGTACGCACTGACGAGTCCCAAACAGGACGAAACAGCTGTCCCGTGCTCTTTGTTGATTATCACAAGCATTGCTATTGCATTGTAAAAGACACGATAGTGTTTGAGTACCGGCTCGCAATGTCTGTGATGGGGTAATTGCACTGTAGGGGGCATACAACAAAAATTCTGAAGAAAATGAAGCAATAAAGAAAGCTTCCTTTGCTTGTAGACAATCCGGTTGAGGTTTTCGATGTCCAGTCACGCATTTACATCACGCTGTTTGCGTTGTGCGAACAAGCACGCCTTTGACCTAACTTGCCGTGTCACTTGACTAACGAACCCCTTCAACAGCACTAACTCAGTTGATTTTTGTGATCAGCGGATCATTAGGCAAGCAGCGCTACTTGATGAACCATTTGACGAGCATTTATTCACAACCACACCGAGGCAGTCACCTAGACGTCCGAGGACACCTCGGGGCAGCGCAATGTGCTTACCAAATTGATAACTTGAGGTTGCAACCCTTCACGACACTATGTGCTACAACAATGGAAATATTCACTAACCTCGTACTCGAAATCCCTGAGTTCGTTTGAGCACTGTTCATCTGCTGATTCATTAGGAGCTACGGATTAGTCAGTCGGTTTTGTTTGGCAGTCCAAATTCTGCCAGGTTGGCCCATGAAATGAGTGATCAGAACGAATGAGGGATATTGAAAGTAAAACATTGTCCAACTAAAAAAGCGAACAGATATAACCGTATTTAATATTCATGTCAGGAAAAAAACAGGACAAGCTGGATATAAAAACGTGCAACGTGCAACACGAGTTAGATACAGGAAAAAGCTGTTTTTGGCATCCGCAATTCCCATGCTCAACCAATCCCAACAGATTTCCGGGTGTTAGTCATTTTGTTCAATCAAGCCTTTTTGGATTTGACTGACTATGCTTTGATTTTATCTAGAATTAACGGGAAAGTTGAATGTTCACGGAACGGCGAGTGACAGTGTGTTTTCAACGACCCAGTATCGAAACAGATAACATCATTTATTTAAAAGTAGATCTTCCTTTCATTCTATCAAAACAAATGCTGAACTTTGTCTCGTGGTCGCACTCATTACCACGGTTCGAAGTCGCTACAACTGTGTAAGAGATGTGAAAACCCATATCAAATCTATTCTCCTAGGAACGCTTACTTCCGGTTCGGAGTTTTGCTTTGTTTCACTACTTGTATGTGTATACGAGTGTGTGCGTAACTGTATTTCCTTAATATACCTCAATTGCGTATACCATTGACTGGCACACACCGTTCAGTAGTACTCTAATGGTCCTTTAAGAGAAATCCATAGTTCAAAACAACCACATTTACCACCCCCTTCGCACCCTTCCATATGTCCTCGCCCATTTTAATAACAGTCTATTGATTGCGTACATGTTAAATGGGGGATACGATTGAACGTACTGCGACGTGGCTTGGCCTGACACAGTGACAGGTTGACAACGACTGTTCAGATCCCATCCACTGTACAACCCACACGTTAATCGAATGGAGTAGTCATTATTCACGAGAGATTTTTGATAATTATTATAATATAATATGTACGGAAGGAAATAATGCTTAGCCATTCTCTTGTAACCGTAATCCTCACCCCAACTTTATCCTCCTCTTGAATAATAGCCCTAAGAATCACGGTTCGCACAGTTAGAATCGCTTCTATAGAGTTTCTGTTAAAATGCCGACCGCATTACAGTCAAACTCATCCACTCCCAAGTTGATTGAAATTCATTGCGTCTAAGATGACAGAGTATATATGATACATCGCACATGGAATAAATAACATATCAAGCACCGTGTCTGTCTTTGGGGTAGCATTTTCGGACTAGATGACCGTTTGGAGCTTTCTCCATTTGAACTCCGGATTAACCTGGTATATTTCATTCCTACTAGAATAGAAAAATTTCTCCACGGAATCTCACATGGCTCGGGGTAACTTCACAATAAGGAGGAAAACTCGGGGTTACTACCTTATCCCAGTTATATTGGCTGCCAAATTAAGATGCATTTTAGTCAGGGTTCTTAATTTCGATAAATCAATCACCCAGTCGGTTATGGATTTATCGACTGCGTCCATTTCGTGCGACGGCATTAGGATCACGCATTCAAATTGATTAACAGTTGCGACAGCAAATCTCCAAAGACATGCGTGAAACAATCCAGGAACTGCGGTTATTTACCAAACCTTTTCTGTGTTCGAAATTCTATGTTTTGGGGATGGCGAAAAGGCTTATACAGATGTTCAGTGCCCCAGTTGACCATCATGCAATAACCCAAAGACCAATCATAATTATCTGTCGTCGTCTTTAGATCCTAGGATTGGTGTAGACAATCTTGCAGTTTATTCTTTCTAACCTGTTGGATCATTGTTGGTACTAGAATAGAAATAGGGACTACGTTACATGTAGGGCGTTTGGAAAAGTCAATATAAACAGTGAAAATAAATGTCTTATTGCTTCAGTTACTCAAAACCCTTTCAATGGTATAACAATTGGAGGTATTCTGCTACCAAATTTCCCTGGAATGTTACGCTGAGATAAATGGGCAAATTTAGCTTATTTAAACCCGTCAAGCATTTGCAGACATAGATGGTAAAAAAACGACATGTTGCTTTTAGTAAGTGTCTTAGTTGGTAGATCTGTGAAAATCCTAATCTATGTAATTGGAACTTTTTGACCGGCATTCTATTCATAGTTGGGCTAAACCACTAGGTCCATCACCATGCCACTGCACCTTGATGTGCTGTGTTGGTTTGTGCACTTCTGTGACCCAACGAGCTACACAGGATGGCTTTTGTTAAGCCGAATGCAGTCAATCTCCTGCTATATCGCACCCCTGAAAAGTCGCATTTTCCATTATCTTCCCACATTCTGGAAAACCCAAACCAACCGTAAGCGTTATAACGTAGTTTCTGACCGTGAAATGTCGCCCCCTCACTATGTCGCAGTTCCTTGTACCTACTCACTTGGTCGCTGACCGATATTCGGGGCGAAGATCGATCAACAAACCTGCAATGTCACACTCAGCCAATGGCGTTTCACCCAGTGTGGCGCGTACATGACACTGTTCACTGACTGGATAATCTTTGCGAGGAAGACACCTATTCCAACAATCGGAGACTATCAAAATGTGCAAGTAGCTATCAATCAGAGAGAAGCAGAATGTGTTGGAAATGCTGAATCAGACAAGTGCAACTCAGAGCTCCGTAGCCGACTCACTGAGTGTTTCAAGAAAAACTGTTTACGGTGTTATATCCCATCGAACCACCCCACGGCCGCAGGCAGCATTTGTTAGAAGACAATCCAGTTGGCACAAAGAATGCATCATCATGGCTTCAAGGCTTCCAAAATTTGGTTTCGCTCTTGGTCAGATAGATGTAGTATTCAATACTAACAAGTAATGGATAAGCAACTACTCATATATATTACTTTATAGGTTTGTGGGGAAAGTTTGACGGTACCAAGTGTTGTGATGGATGAGTTTCGGGCTGAGTTACCGCATTTGATCAATTGATACGCCGACTGTGATGTATTCAATACAGATGAAACAGCGTTGTATTACAAGCAGCGCCCAGAAAGAACGTTGTCTCAAAAGAAAAACAGTTTATGGATCCAGGAAATCACGTTACTGCTTTGTGGGAGCATAAGTGGAGAAAAGTTATCACTGTTGGTTATTGAAAAATTTGTAACTCCACGATATCTCCGAGGTATAGATCGAAAAAGTCATTCTTGCAGTCATAATTCTTCGAGGGACCCATGGATGACTTCTGCGTTATTTCACAAATTAGCTGTCCGATGTTGACCGCAAGAAGGATTCTCAAAGACGCCCTGTTTTACTATTTACAGATAACGCCGCTTGCCATAACAAAGCCACAGTATTCTCCAATGTCAAGTCAGTACGGTTGCCTCCGAACTGTTCCTCAATGATACAACCAATGAATCAGGGTGTGATTTGGTCTTTCAAATGTTCTGAATGAAGACTTTACACACTGTGTCTTGAAGAACATCTTCTTCGAGAAGAAATGACGAAGAATTGGGTTATTTAAAATTTTGGTATCAGGTCTCTTTTCAGTCATTTGATGAACTCGTTTCGAATCTAGCTAAGCGTTGCGAAAAAGATGAATGTGGAGCATTTAGTGCTCCGGAATTTATCTCAATTGGAGAAGCACTGGATCAGTTGAAGCTGTTTGCCTTGGCTAATGCTCGAGTTTTGGATCCATCATTGAATTGTACATTTGATTTAAACAGCGCGTTTGTTGATCTCCAAAGCTGAGACACGACGACTTATAACTGCTAATACATCTTTTTAAGCTTCAAGCGTATTTTTCTGCAATTCTGTGGGGTACTCGAACATGATGATTTTTGTTGCAGTGGTCACCAAAGCCACGGCCATGCTGTCTGTCGATGGGCTCTGTCGCACCAACATGCAAATGGGTGACGAATCGCAATTGACTGGTGAACGCATACACAAACTATAAATGATTCCATACGGCATCAGTCATCGCACAGGATAATCGGGATCGAGCAGGTTGGGTAGTGATACGTGGGCCTCTGCTCAGACATCCCTTCCTTTATCTTCTGTACCCAACCATCTCCATTTACCTCTTCTTCCGACGGGTAGCATTCCAACAGAAAACTTGTCAGTCACTCGCCGAAGGTCGTTCCCGAATAGCACTGTAAGAAATTAAACTTAAAATAGATTGCAGATTATAAAGCCTCGGTAATCACTGAATCTGGGGGCCTTGAACTTGAGTACCCTGATGCAGGTAAGTCAACAAGCTTGTTTGGAGCATACAATGGAATCCTTAGGGATTGGTATTTGATGCACATCTGGTACTCTAATTCAGGATTCAACTACGATAAGCTACTTGAGCTCGCCAGATTTGTATTCGATGCACGTTCTTCGCACATCAGGCGACGACGAAGCCCGTTTAGCAGGTCGGTGCGGGGTAGATATTGTACTCAGTAACAGGGCCAAGTCCTCTCTTATCGATTTGATTCCCATCAGCAGTCGTTTATGTGCGATGAGTCTCTAGGGTTCAATCAGCTTCCGGAAAGGAATTTACTTCAAAAGGTGTTTGTTCATCAGGTCGGCAAATGCACAGTTTAATTGCTGTTCTCGTGCACAAAAGAGCTATTTCTACGACTGTTAAATCCAAACGACTATCTAGGCCAACGTTGATTGACGCGCAACCTCAGAAACCAACTCCAAATGTTCTAGAGGTTTATTCGGCTCCAATAATAGCGAATAAGTATGCGGTACTGTAAATATAAAACGTTACAATGGCATAAGCAATACATCTCAAACCGTGGCTTTTCCAGGGGGTTTGCCTGAACCGGCGAACTGAACAATGCCAGTTGAGAACCAAGGTGCAAACGACGGAGTCCACCACTCTATCAAGCAAACAAGCGATAATTGAAACAATGTCAGAGCGCACATGTGCACATGGGTCAGTGCTACGCATGGATGAAGTAGAGAACCAATCCGAGTAAGAGTAAGCAACTCCGTACGATAATCATGGGGCGGGGTAAGTCAGATCATATCAGGGTCAGGGACAACGGTCGAGAGAAGAGGGGAGGGGAAACCGAGTTTGGCTGGCGAGCGAAGAAATGGAATCATTCGTGGCGAACGAAGAGTGCATGTCGGATGATCGATAATACGCACGGGGCAAGACAATGAAAAATGAGAGAGATGACTGTGTCTTTTCAACGTCAAGTGAATCCGTTGTATAGACAGATTTGTAGATGAAAATGTGTGGAGGGTGGCAAACAGATTCAACAACGGCAATCTCACAANGACTCCACGTCCGTCAGCGAGCTCGACAAGATGGAAGACTGAGGTCTGCTTCAGTTGAACACAGAGAGAGCGTCGGAAGGCAGGTGATCAATCCGTGGGTAGAAAAATAGTGTGATCAATTGACCAATGAGATGGGCTGAACAGAAACGGATCCAATCACAACGTTTCTTTCTCAATTCAAAGTGACGGTTTCTCAATTTACAGGGTCAATATTTGGATTAACCCATTCCGTTTTCCATAGGCATCAGGTGCTGTTGATGAATGAGCTAATCCAAACATTGACCATCTAAACTGATTTAACCATTCGCACAAGATGATAACCGTCGACCGTGTAGCTCAGGGAAAAGGGTTTCAAGTTCCGACCCAGATGTTCGCGGTTCGAGTCCTGACAGGGACACAAAAGGTACGCACTGCTGACGAGTCCCAAACAAGACAAAACAGCTGTCCAGTGCTCTTTGTCGGTTATCACACCGCATTATCACCACCGCCTTTTGATGGTTTCTTAATTCAAAAAACGATTTCGCAAATCAGAATGATGGTTTGTCAAATTAACCTTAAAATGGTATAGAAAGATTTGTAGGTGAAAATGTGTGGAGGGTGGCAAACAGATTCAACAACGGCAATCTCACAAATGTTTTGGTTGAGTTGAAGCTCCGATATAGTTGTACTTGCAGGTGATTTTAACGCGCAGGTTGGGAAATTGAGCGCATCAGAAGCTTGTCTGGGCCGTGGTTTCGCTCTGTCCTGCTAGCAAACAGATAACAGCGATCGTATTATTCAGTTCTGCACAGATCACCATCTGTTCCTATCCAAAACCAACTTCCTACAGCTCTATACGGACGGTGACTTGGGGCTCCAGTTCCCCTGTCAGGCTAAGTCAAATCACCCACATAGCAGTAAGCTACTGTTGACATGGTGCAGCACAAAACTGCAGGTCCCGTTGGATTTTGTTGCTTTGAGTCCAATCACACATTAGTTTTGATGCAGTTGACTCTGTGACTCGTTGATCAGCGATGAAAACTAGCAAACTCGGATAGCTCATTATCGCCGGTCTATCCCAGCAGTTCGTGCACGCTATGAGTCAGAGCTAGTGTGTGAGGGCATTTCTTCATCTTGGGGCGAATCACTGATCGTTTTTATTTTCCAGAAAGGATCTCGCAACGGTTGCAAAAACCACCGCGGGATATGTTTGATCCCTGTCTTTACCAAAGTGCTATCCTCCTTCACTGTTTGACGTCTGGCTCCTTTAGGAGTGGCCAACATCAGTGAACAGCAAGTCTGATTCGTGCTTACCCGTGGATGTATTGATCAGTTTTTTACCTCGCCTCAGATAATCGATCTGCCGGTGAGCAACGATCGCAGTGTTACTTGAACTGAAAGGAACCTTCGATTCTGTTGACTACGAAGCTCTAAGGGGTTCTCTTCCTCAAAAAGGAATGTCTCAGAAGTACGTTAACTTACTGAGGTCACTGTACTCACACACCTGGTCGAGTGATAGGTTTTGCCGAACTAAGTAGGCCGTTCGTCACCAGTAGCGACGTTCGTTGATGGTGCTCCCTTTCGCCATTCCTGTTCAATTTTGTCTACGACGAAATTCTGGAGAATAAACTAACTGATCTCCGAAAAGTAGGTATTGAATGGTCGGTTGAAGAAATGCTGTGCGATTCAGAGTACATTGACAACATCCTTTGTCTTTTCTAATATATGGAGGACACGCAAAACGCTCATGTTAGAATTTCTTGTTCTGTCGCCCCATTTATTATGCGTTTTGCACCTTCAGAGTGCAAAATGATGCCACAAGGAAGTAACCGCCCCCGCATCTCCAATGCTCGAGCGGCGTGCCTACGACTGGACACCTTCAGTGCCGACGTCGTGTTTCGTTGAAACTGAAAGATTGCTCCAATGTGAGATATCCTGAGTTTGCGAGTGAAAGATATTCATCGTTTAGAAGTATTCGACTATCGATCTTTACATTGTTTGGCGCGGGTAAGATAGAGCAAGTGTGTGAGCAGCGCTGAGGTAAGCTGTCGCGTATTTGGTAATGATTTGGTAGAAAATTTGTTTTAACATAGAATTTAGATCAGTAGGCTTTGGTCCTTAGGACACGTATTGTGCAAGTCCAGCTGTCGTCTACCGCACCGCGCCCTGTTCGCAGCTGCGGCTCCAGACTGGAGGAAACCACGTGGAGGTCAACAAATGATGTAGAGAGGAGGCATGAAGAAATACACTGAGCCATTAGACGGAGTAAGTAACTCTCGTCTTCCAAGATTGAGTCCGAAAGGCTCCACAACTGGTTGGTTGGAAACACCGAAATATACGATAACTAAACAACAACAGTGTCGTTCTTGTTATCATTTCTCATCAGATCAGAAAGATTGAATAGGTATGTATGCACATTTGAGTGATGCACTCTGTGTGGTTTACTTTCTTACTTACTTTTTTACTTACTTACTTTACTTTACTTACTTTTTTGAGGTTTACCTTCTTTTCCGCCCTCGAACTAGGCCTAAACTCTATCCATCTTGTACTTCATCACTTGCATTGTATATAATGCTAGCTTGGCAATGAGCACCAAAGTTTCTCTGTATTTCGCTATACGCTGACCAAGTGTTTAGGTCACCAACTCTTGATCTGTGAGTCCCGGGTTCGAACCGCTCCACCGCCGCCCTTCTTCCCAGGCAGCCTTTTTATGGCCGCTGCCCCCTTCCTGAATGCTGACTGTACATTTATTTCAGTTTTTACAACCATTAGCCATGCACTTTCGTGCGCCGGTTTTGGTTGGTGTCTTTTGGTACCCCATTTGGATAAAGGAGCAGAATGAGGATTGGAATGTTGAAAGCAAATCCAATCAGAAGATGGAGAATTCACATAGAGTGGTGTTGGGATAATAATGAGTAGATGCATGAGCGAAACTGTTTGTGACACCCAGCCATATCACTCAGTGTCTCTAACCATCGGTGACCATCATCTCGGGGTCCCCAGCCAGGGAACCTATGTGACCTAGTCTCCTGGTTAGAGTTTTCATTCCCTCATGCCAGGTGTTCGTTTGATCACCCTTGACCTTTTCCAAACGATACCTGCCTCGGAAAACATCGCTCGCCGTGGCGACCTATTTGGTGACACGCCTAACACATTCCCCAACCAACCTAATCTATGTAGGTCGATCACTTGTTCCAGTGGACGACTGCAACTGCCTAAAACTCTGCGGCTGACCTCAGCATTGCTCATCTGGTTACCCCACCAGACACGTGCAATGCGACGTAGACAGCGCTGTTTGAACACCTATAATCTAGTTTTATCCTGTTCCCATAGTGACCAAGTCTCTGCACCGTAGAGCAGAACTGCTGCAGCATACACCCGACCCTTCACAGACAGCCGGATGTTGCGACGGCGCCACAAATGTCTCAAATGGCAAATGCTCACCAAGCCTTTTGTATACGCGCCGACACTTCATCTGTGATGCACAAATAACAAAGCTTGTCCACTTCTACTAATTCCCCAGTCAAGGTGAGGTTGGGGACTGGACCAACCCAATCTTGTAGCACCATTTTACACTTTGAACGTGCAAAACGCATGCCGAACATGGCTACACCAGCACTCAAATTATCCAGAAAAGCTTGCAAATTACCTGGATCTTCATTTAGTTGCAGTGTTATCTGCATACTCTAGATCAGACAGTCTGCCACCTTGGAGTAGATCGATGCCACTATCCTCGCATCGACGTTTGGATCGCTTTCTTGATTGCCGTCCAGTGTACACTGAGTCCTCCGACTGATGGTTGAGTTGAGAGGCAATCTGATAGTTCCGCTTCGAAGGCCGATTTGCAACCGTCGATGCTACTGTTTTGTGGGCATCTGTTTTCAATGGTTTTTCTGTGGTTGTTTATCAGGCGTAGGTAGAATCTGGCTCGCAGCAGAGCATAGTCCGTGTCCACGGGTGTTGACCAGTAGGAGAGGCAGTCCTCAATGGATCCAGGCAAGCGGTGGCTGATGGCGATGTGGTCGATTTGAGTCCAGCACTGTGAAGCGGTTCGCTGTATATTTGTCTGTTCAATAAATAACAAAGGAAGTAAAAGGACATTTATTTATTTTAAGTCAACATCTTGCGTTTACTTATCCAAAAGACTCCAGAGTTTGCAGAAAATTTAACGATCTTCATACAAAAACCTATAAAACTTCGCATTTTTGTTTTACAACAATAACGATTTCCTTTACCATGTTGCGAACCGCCAGATGCGAATGCACCCATACATTGAACATTTTCATCGTGACTTTTAGCTACTCATTAGTAGCCATCAAGCGATTGAAAAGTTGAAAGTATTACCACCACATTCCCCGCACTGATGAACGTAGTCTTCATTGACCATTCTCTGGTTTGGGGAAAATCAATTTTGTCTCCGATGATGGTGAAGTTATATGAAGACGGTATTACTGTATAAATTGTAGCACTGAAAGACATTTAAAAGCAGGATGGAAGGTATTCTTTTTCATTGATTCATAATTAGGTCAATTACATCCGATTGTCATTGGTCAAAACGAATTTTTCTTGGAAGAAGAATAATATAATAATAATAATAATATTAATAATAATATCTGCGATTAAATTCCTTTTTAAGTCAGGATGTGAAAGCCCTCATGATCACTGAGTATTTACTTAAGATTATTCGGAATGTTTGGCTTGTGACACGGTCCAATTTAGCTGATATACAAGTACATAGTGTTCATGAGCATGAGGACGCTAGCTTAAGACAGTCAAATTGCCTTGAGGGACTATCCCGAACCCTGCGCAAAAGGCAGCATGAGTTAGCCGTGTTTAACGAGAATTTTTCAATTAGGTACGAAAGCAACGCACTATCGATTACCTTTACGGTGCCGAAATTTGACCACACACATGGTGTTAATGAATACACTGGGAAAAGTGCCTAATCTCATGATCTCTGTGCGTTCGTTTACTCAGACTCCAGTAAACAAATGCACACAGGAAGGGATGGTATACTCTAGCATTTTTTCGTTTATTCGTAAACGAATAATTGAACTGGATGTGAATAAGAACTGGAGCTTTATTGTGTAAAAGGTCTTCGGCTAAAGTGTGACCACAGAACAGCAAAGGAAACAATACTGCTTTTTTTGTAAAGTCCACTTCGTCTACAATGTTCTGATGGTATCCCATCATCCCAATGACTGACTGTTCTGGATGATTATTGCATTCCGGGTTTACTCATATTAATCCGATTCCCACTCCGATTGAGTCCTCAGTGCACAATTTTCTTGCTGTATCAATTAGGAGGACGGTTCTGCGGCAATTTAATACAAGCTTATAAAAAGCCTGTCAATTATTTTGAAAAAATTGGCCTCAGTTGACTATTACGCTAAACATTTAATGAATATAAACCTTAGCGAACCGTGCGAGAGTGGTTGGGGCAAAACTGAACCAATTGTATTGGTTTGATTTGTCGACGGTTTTTAATATTTATAAATGAACTGTGTGGTATACTATATGAACGACATTTTGCCCGATACAATTGTGATCAACGTCGTACAGGTTAACCAAAATAATCTGACACAGATCCACACATGTCCAAGCAAAATCTATTTTACATTGATCAGCCCCTTGCAACGTCAAACTAGAAAGTTCAATAAATAGTTGGTTCTTTGAATGCCAACTTGCAATGGTTCATACAGGAGCTATGCCCACCCCATTGACAACTAAAAGCAGGCTTTTCGGTTGAGAAAGGAAGTCACCTTGCCAGAGAGAATTGATGTTGGGAGTAGGACTGCGTTGACTGATAAAATTATTTTTTGCCAAACTCAAAAATATCGGTTCTGATTGATTGTAAAAAGTACGATTTCTGCGTAATCATGAATGTCGTCATAAACATAATTTCATAGGAGGAATTTGTCGTGCATAGAGTAAATGAAGGGTGAACTGAATAGGTAGAAAGCACTGGTCAGCCGGTTCGACCTGGTTGGGTCTCAGCAGTGCGAATCCACCAACCCAACTGGGGATCGAACCCAGAACCTCACAGGCAGAACGCAAGCATGCTACCCACTCGGCCACCGGTCTCAAAGAGAGGATTATATATATAGGAATACGATGGTTGTTCTATGGGATAGAAAGTTGATTGATTGATTTTCTTAAAACCAACAAACATCAATTGTTCTTGGCTCACAAAACTAGCGGACTCGGTTATTGACCACTCGGCAACAAATAAGAAAAAGTAGCCTGCAATCAGGAGTTGCTGACGAAATAAGAGGCTTTCAATTGTTGGTGTTCCTATTTTGCACTTTCAATTTTGGGAGTGCTTCTTCCTTCAACTGTCACTGCCATTTACGGGCAGGATTTGCACAACTCTCATGTCACTGCCGATCGGTACCTTAAATTCCAACTAACCGAACAAACAGGATAACCGTAGTGAATTTTTGCGCTCGAATTTTCAATATCTCTCGGGTTATGGTTTATCATGGAAATATTTCTTGCTACTCGGTCGCAAGTCGACAAGGAACGTGGTCATATGTGGTAAAGTTGTCGTCTTATAATTCTTCCGCGCGTATTCTGTGATTACAATGATCACCACATTTTGAATATGGGCCCGGTACATACTTAATAAAACGGTTCATTTAATACGATAATGTGTCCTCTTCTCTGATATCGTTCTCTCTCTTCATAGACGGAAATGAAAAAGCTACAAGCCGCTCGCCTTGATTACGATATGGCTCGGAATAAAAGCAAAAAGGAAACGCAAGCAGATCCAGAGGTAAGCAATTCACGTGGTGTTTAAAACTTGATTATTTGAGGTGATACGACAGTATTCAAAGAGAAAAGGTTTTACAAAGCATATCAAGAACTGCAAAAGCCCTCTCAGTAAGTGACGCGTTACGGAAAATGCTTACGATCTGCGCACATAGGATTGATGATCAGGGCTGTCGGGTATATTTCATATGCTAGTGACCTAAAGGAAAATGGGGAATGGTAAACGTCTATCTGAAAACACCATTTTCCCGTCACAAATTTGAACAGAGAATTCAGAACCATGGGATAGAAATTGTGTGCCAATCCCTGCTGTATACATCGCAATCGGGGTTACCACATTTTGAACATTCTGTGACGGAATTGAAGACAGGCATCACCCCTTTTAGAAAAATGATAGACAACACGAAAATATTGTTTAAAGGAGAGAAAACGGAGTTTCAAATATATTATTCGAATATCCTGATGAGAACTGTTAAGTTATAGGATATGAGTGGTGGCGGCTGATTGGAGGATGTAATTAGGCACGTATGTCAGTTGTGGACCAAGATAGCGTGTGTAGATAGTAATTTGGAAACCGCAGTTGGATAGTGTTCAAAGAAGCGTAAATTCTAGTTTAGATCATGAAGAGGTACACCGCGAGTGTTTGTAACTGAGGTACTGAAACGAGCTTGAATTTAACTGTTCATCATGAGGTTGATCGGCAACTCATCCAAGGAACCTTATGTGGTTCACCACTCCAATAAGTACCAGGTCCTAGGTTGCCGATCTTCTCTAGCAAACACTGCAGTTACTCGTGATTTTCCGCGACTGAAACCATAGGGATTTATAATTGTGTAATCCGAAATGTGCAAACAACGTAATTTAGCGCAACCAGAGATTGCACCATGATCATAGATAGCTGGTAGATCTTATTTATCTGGTACAGTTGTTGGGAGGTACTACTCATATTTGTGAGTATCAGGTGACTCTGGAGCAGCAATTACCCCCGAGATGGCGAAGTTCACATATAATACGGATAAAGAAGATTCTAGTGACCATGTTTCAGGAGATAAGTGACAAGTGTATCAAAGCAAACCCGATAGATGACACGAGGACGAAAGCCGTATATCACAACGTCGTCACAACTCAAACTCCTGGTCAGATCTTCAAAAATCGTGCAACAAACCAACCAAAGTTCTTGACCGGAAACAGATTCGTCTTAATTTTCGGAAACGAGACATCATTGCTTAATGCATGCAGAGTTCATTTTCGCCGGGGAGAGGAGTGTTGCAAGGTACCACTCACATTTGTGAGTAATATGCAACATAGTTGGTGATTCCTTTCGACGATCAAAAATTAAGAAGACCACCGAGGGTAAATTGCTGTATCTCAAGGAATAACTACCGATTGCTAAATTCATTACTTGACGTGCTGCCAAGAACTGCGATGGTATGTTTCAGATGAGATTTGTGTGATGTAGGCCAAATTAGAGATATCCTAACTGTAATCTACGATAGTCGACTATCCTTGACGGAGCGCCACTTTATGGAATTATAACACAGTGGCACACGATTTTATTCATCCAGATCAAAAGTTATTTTCATGCATTATTAACGTATGCCTTTTGCGAGCCTGTCCACTAAATTATTGCATTCTATAGTCAACATAAATAAATCTCATGCATGCTTTCATCCTTCACGGGACAAGGATGACTACTGATCTCGTCGTATTTCGTAGGATACATCTAAATGCGAAATATCGTGAGGCTATATATTCGCGTTACCATTTTATCATAACTCTGACGTGTTTTGCAATCCATTCAACATAGCTTACCAAAAATGTGGAAAATCTGCGAGCTCAGTTTGAAGCTCAAATGAAGGAAACACGGACAAAACTTGAAAGTATGAAACTGGTGCATGTAAGTTGCTACTGTGTGAAGATATTGAGAAAACATGGATTTTAAAGTTTAACCTGAAAATAGACCCCATACTGTATTGAAAATGCGGTACTTTTNTTTTAAACCGATGTCCTAATCTCGCTGGACATCATCGAACTTTTATTAAACTGTTGCATAATAAAATCCAAGATTTGAGAGACAGAATGTAGGAGCCTATCTATCCAGTAACTTGGCAACCAATCAAGTAGAATCAGTTACATCATTTCTCCATTTCTAGGTGTCGTTCTTACCGTCATGGTTAGTACAATTTCATACCTATTCCTCAGTTTCACACGAGAAAAGAGAATGAGTTTTCTCACGAAAACAAATAGCAGACTCCTGGTATTGTTTATGGCCAATAAGAAAAAGATTTTCTTCATGTTATTGAATACTCACACATACTTTCTTGACATTAAATTGAAACAGAAAACTAGTGCTATGTCGTTTGATTCTTTTTATCTCTACCTCTCAGTCGGAGCTGATGATGGGCGTGTTCACGAGTTTAAAGAGATCAAAAGTTCTAAACATGCTTCCATTAACCAGCAAAAAGTGTCTGGCGTTACTCTGCTGGCTTTAGGTTTGGAGTGTACTCACTACGGCTAATAGCGATCGATTTAGCTCGTAAATTTTCTGTTTTCCAAGCTCTTAAGAACGTCCTCTTACCTAGCGTGGCATTATATGGTTCGCCACTCCAAGTTCCGGAGCTTGGGTTACCTTTTTCCATGACTGAGCAGCAGGTCCTTGTGATTATGTGGCTTTCCTCATCTGCTGTACTTCACACTAACGTCTGTAATAAAAAAATACTCTATCTTAAACACATGGCTTAAACTAAACGGGTCCCCCCAGGCTCCTTTTACCCAAACCCCATCTCTCCGGGAGAGTTCACTTCGGAGATTAAATAATGAAAAGGGCATTTTACGATTCCGAAAATCCTGCGCTAGATGATCAAATGATCCGGAGCACACACGGCTTTCTCTCCATGGTACGAATCCGCACACTTTACTGGACAGTTGCTGTCTGTCTAATTTGGGCATTCATCCTCCCGCAGGATGCTATTGTGGACAAGTTTCAACTGTCTCAGTGGGTGAATAAGGGCGAATCCTGAACAGTAGACTGATAACGAACGCACTAGCGAACGAAATTGAAAACTGAAAGTATAAGGCCTTATATTACAGGTCCGTAGATGCATTCACACGCTCAATTCGGTCACAATCCGAGTTAGGGTTAAGCTCATCTGATTACTGGATCAGATTTTTGAGTAAAAGTCTATAGTCGTGGTTCTCAAAGAATAATCCTTTTCATCGGCATTGGCTAAGGCAATGTGGAATGTGTTCTAAAGCCCTGATCACTCACTTCGATAACCCTCATTCTCGGTTGTCCATTTTTTCTTCTCAAGACACGATATGTTTGTGTATTTGTGTAAGTATGACTGAGTTGGAAATATCATAACCACCTGTTCTGACCCACTTCAAATAGGTTAGTGTTTTTATTTTACCCGATTCTCTGGTTGTCTCTTCCGTTACATATTGTGTACTGTAACCTCTACCCTACATTTGCATACGAAGATTCGGTAAATTGATTGATTCAATAAGCAATGGTTTGTGTTTCCGTGTAACCGGACTGCGTAACAAGTCTTGGGTTCCTTTTTACTGCTGCTGTTTTATGCTTGAACTGATCGATACATACGTTGGTTCGGTAGATTCGCACTGCTGATGAGACCCAACCATGTCGAAACAGCTGCCCAGTGCTTCCTAGTTTTTCAGTTCACGCTTCATTTGCTATATACACAACGAATTCACCTTTAAAATTGAACCAAATCCTCCATTACTCACTTGACATGCGTTACGGCCAGCGTAGGTCAACCTTGTTGATCGAAGTGACCTTAATGACTGATAAAGGTCAACACATGATACTTTAACTTGATTCACGAAGTGCATCTCTCAAACACAGTAAGGGGTGAGCTAAGCCCAAGTCCTTCACCCATTCGCACAGGCGCGTCAGTGCGACAGCGGTTATCGATCGATTGGAGATCTAACATCTTACCCCACCGCTCCGCTCAACGGCTGGGTGAATCGCATTTATCGATCACTTTTGTGGGCATAGTTCAGGTGCGAAAAGGCGAATGCATATCACCTCAGCGGTGGCTAATGTGTGGTTGGGTGTACGCGATAGATTATACTGGAAGCGGATTCTGGTCTAATTAGGTGGTCTGTATCCACAAGATGACCAAGAATGGCGCTTCCTGCTGCTCCCTCTGCCTTCTAGTCTTAACCAGCGTGGGTAGTGTTCTTCCATCCGTTGGGGAAGTTAGTTACCTCGCCGTGCGGCCAAATGTACGTTGCATTACCGGAAAGAGTGGATAACCATAGAAGTGGCCAGCGTAGGCAGCCAATCATAATCAAGCTTATCAGAACACAGACACATGTGACTTACCCCACCTCTCTCCTCTCCTCATCCTGGCGTTAAAATATGTCCCACTAACAATAAACAGGAACGATTATAAATCATTCATTCATTCGAACTTGTGTTCTAATTATACACGATTCGCGACAGTTGTGATTTCCAGCTTGTGTGGTTTTAACCCATACTTAATGAACGTGAATTCGTTCACGTCCAGATCATTAGAAAGTTGTCGATAGTGATAATATTCTTTCAGAAATACCAAGTTGCAACGCATTGAAAACCCACAAGCTCAGTTCACCGGAGCAGTTTAAATCCCATGCCTTTTAATTAAACCTCGCTATCAAACCACGATCTGATTTTACCCATTTTGTGAAGTTTCAGTCATATTTTTATCTTCCCGATTCTTTAACATCCTCATGCGATACTCAAAACATCGACCACTTCAATCTAGCAAAATCACATTGCCGCCCTGAAAGAGTTCGTGGGAGCTGAGTGTCGTTATTTTAATGCCTGTTTGGAACAAGCTCGTGAGACAGTCGCGTTTCTCGATCAACTGCCAGATAACGCGTGATAGTTGGGACATGTGAACAGGCTGTTTCGTTTGGATTGTTCGGCGGCAGCTCACTCTCAATCGGTACTGGGTACGTTTTGCTTCAACTACCTAATCCCGGCCGGAATCTGCATTATACAAAAGGCCCTCGAATTTGTGTGCCCCAAACCCATTTTTCTTCATTATTCCCGGTTTCCGGGCGATCAAATAATCATTCTTCAATTACAAAACGATCAGGTGTTGGAGTATGACAACTGGACGCTTCTTGCCGATCGTGGATGAAGAAACGTTGAAAGGCCCCTTCAAATCCTCAATAAACAGGCAATATTTTCTACTGTTTTAAATGACGATGATATATAGAACAATATGTGAGCTGGTATAGGTTCAAATTCGCTTTAAAAAAATATCTTTTGTTTTTGTTTTATATTTCTTGACCTTAGTAATTACTTTACTTTGAGTGTGCGACAGGATGTCTCCCGTAAACAGATGCATGAGACAAACAAATGTGAACTGATTCTCTCGTGGGCTGGAACTGTCGACCAACGGAGATTCTCGCTGGAGTGGGTTAATTATTGATCTGTAAGAGAGGGAAAGTAAAAACTCCAGTGAGACATTAATAAGACTCACACTTCAACAGTTAGAATGCAGATTGTAGAATGATTGTCTGAGCACTGTCGAAACTACAATGTTATTGAAATGTGAGAGTTTTGGATCGAACGAACTGGAATGGTGATCGGGACTCATGATTTGCTGAAGAAATCTGAACAGCTTGAGGATTTGGGCTATTGCTTCTACCGGGCTTAGTACCGTGCTCAAAGAGACCGCGAACTTACAATTGGCAGCGTGATACTTAGATGTTTGTGAGATATTCCATACACAGATAAATCTATCATTAAACCCCATTAATTGCTGCATGGCAGCTTTTGGATTGACTGCTTTTCCCTTTCTGAAAATTGTATTTTGTACATTCAATAAAAGGAAGCAAAAACGAAAACGACAAAGTGCAGTTTTAAGTGAGATTAGTGGAGGTCAAAACAGCTGCCCAGTGCTTCCTAGATTTTCAGCTCACGCTTTATTTGTATGAAGAACTCATCAAACGAATCAGTTATATTTTATTAATTACAATAGATTAATTAATTTCAATATACGGATGCGTCGAATCACCTGATCTTTAGCTGACCACTACATGTCGCCATTGCAATCTTCTGTACCCAACTTCTTGCAAAAAACGTAATAGACATGATTCAATGCATTAGCGTGCGAACGTCTCACACCACCACTACTATGCTTAATCACTAGTTCATTACAAAACAATAAATTCTATATAACATGCCTGAGTTATAATATATATATATATATATATATATATATATATTTACCACCGGCTTGAAAACAAGCATGGTGCCAACGCAACAACAATGACAGTGAAGGGGATAGGTGGATTAGGATACAGAACATGGGGAAAAGTGAGTGAGACAGTTAAACATGGAAAATACAAGATAACAGAATTTTTTTTGTGTTTCACCGTACACCTTTTGCAATTTTTTTGTTGTTATAATATAAAAAGGATAATTTTCCAGTCAGGCATAAACGTCCCTCTACTTGTTCCTTCAAAATTGATACTGTTGTGCACGGTTCATCATCGCTTTTCACATTGCTAAACGTTACGCTGTTGTAACGTTGCAAGTGGACGATACGACTGAACTAGCACGAGGTGTGACCAACGATACGTGCGGCAGCAGAGACCCTAGAACTGAACCGTACGACCCAACGGAATAGTAACGATACACTGGTGCGCCCGACTGCGGTACCCCAAGCGAGTCCCAATAGAACCGGAACGAAACGCCACAAGAAAGCAGTGTGATCCCCGAAACCTGACCAGAGAGAACACGGAAGACAGGCCCTCCAGGCGAGGTTGTTTATTTCGCTCGACCGTAAAAGGCGAAGAAAGCTGACAGCTCATTTGTTTATATACAGTTTGGGGACCGGCCACCAATGACCTTGGAAAATAGCTCGAAAGTAAAATAAAGTCAAGGGAAAGTAGACCAATAGGGATCAAGCATAGCCGGTGATGTGGTGAGTCTTTTTGGCGGGAAAATCTGGAAATTCAAATTTTATAAAAACAAATGGAAAAGTAGAAGGGAATAGAGAGAAATAGTCACTTTTATACGCTGCAGAGAACTGAACATGTTGCCTGAAGTTTCGGTAAGTGTCTCACGTGTTTTAAGTTCTCCACGTTTCAGCAACTTTACCCCCCGAGATTATCATCCATCTACAAAAAGCGACTTCGACTTTATCAAGAGAGCATATCTAACCTTTAATGCCCATTATCAGGCGTTCACAATCGAAGGAACTCTCAGTGTAGCTAATTCCTTACCAACAAACTCTTCATATTTGTTTCCCTGGCAGCAAATATGCGATAGACTTCCCTGAGTCTAGCCTATGTTTGAACTAGTAACGTCCACTTCCACGAAGAAATTGGGGAACTATGGTCAATTCCTAGCAGACTTACGTCATAAGTTGTTGAAGAAATTTAAATAAAGCCAAATAAATGGTTCGTGAAACTCTAAGTCTGAACAATCGAACATTGAACAGATTCTGGAATGTGAAATAAATCCCTCATGCACTAAACAAACATATTTTAGAAGGTATTGATACAGGCACACACACAAGCTTGTAACACCATCAAGCGGAAAAATGATGAGGAATTTCTGAAAAATCACAATACAGCTGGTCGCCTAGAGCCATTTCTTATTAGGGGATAAAAACGTTTCACAAACTTTTTCTTTGCGTTGATGCATGCGAATTTCGCAATATCTATATAAACAGTTTTTGCAAAATCGACACCAGAAGTTGTGTGGTGTTCTTGAAGTTTCACCATTCATTCGTGTACGGAAATTGAGAAAATGAGACTAAGGATCGTTAAACCGCGGTGCCAGATTTCGAAATTTCATTCAATAGAGCCAGGAAAACTAGTCGGAGAACAATAAGTTAAGATAAGGAAGACACGCTGGTTTCATAAAAGTTGAAATGAATGATTGGCCT
Source organism: Echinostoma caproni (assembly GCA_900618425.1). NCBI lineage: Eukaryota > Metazoa > Platyhelminthes > Trematoda > Plagiorchiida > Echinostomatidae > Echinostoma > Echinostoma caproni. Next base: position 11,017 of record UZAN01042585.1, on the reverse strand, counting down.
TGTACGAAGTTGAGTTGCCGATTTCGGTTGTTGTTGTTGTTGTTGTGCGTTTACCCTAAAGGATTGTTACCCACGGTAACTCCAAGGTACCGGACAGAGTTCATCCTAGATATAAATATGGTTGGTTTCCCCTGTGCGGTTTGTGCGGAGAGTAGAGTGCGAAAAACTATATATTCAACGACTAGTGATAGGGCTTAAACTTAACACCTAATCGGAGAAGAAAAATTCAATTTGAGGAAGAATAACAATGAGGGAACTGAGGTCAGTGAAAGAATAAGTTTAGTAGTGCAGCACTATCTCGTCAGTATATTCCGAGACACACGCAGGAGAAGCACACAGTGGACGTGTTATGGGAACAGCCCAGCTCCGTGAAGTTATCCGCAGTTTTTATTCTATGGTTTAGTTGAGACCTGATCCATGCTGGTGGTTTATGGTCTATCAGTAAAATATTTGGATAGTCGAACTTGCAACTGCTTACAGTATTCCAACACTTTCAGTTTTTGTTCCCTAAATCACACTTCGTAGCTCAATATTGCCAATAATTTATCAGCGACCAACCTACCAGTTAGTTTATCGGCATATCGAGCTGATATAATATCCACTTGTGTCACTGCTTCTATTAGCCACATGTCATTAAATTGTACAATTTCGCGATTTCAACGATTTTTGCAAATGCATCAGTTGTAAGATAACAAGGTCACAGTAGAAAACCTAACTGTAATTTATTTATTAAAATGACTCATAGGCTTTATACAGGTATTACGCTTTCATCTCGTCCATGTTCCATTTGCTCCTCTTCAATTTTGAGTACTGGAGGCAGTCTCTTTAGGATGGAATCCACCAAGTTAACTGCCAAACAGAATTTGCAAGTTTCATCTACACCGCACACCTTTACCACTAGCGACCAACGGCGAAGTAGCTGACTTATCCGTTTCTGACAGAGGGAAAAGTTTCCGATTAAACTAAAATCCTAGCTGCTACGCGTTAGTAAAACGAATTTGACATTGAAATCGACCCCTCTAGAAACTGTATAAATGTGAAAAAATAATATTTATTCAGGTCTAACCGTTTTCTACCACCAAGCTCAAGCGAGAAGATATACCAACCATCATTTG
>UZAN01042584.1:25349-47236 GCA_900618425.1 Echinostoma caproni | reverse complement strand
ACACCGAATTCGGAGATGTCTTCTATTGAGCCACAAAAGCCCACAGCCAGGCTGCATTCGTGCTCAATATCGGTGAGTTGATACGTTCCTTTCGCTTGCACATATTTTTACTATTAGCGGGGTTTCAGTTACCAAACGAAAGACCTCTGACACAATTACTAAAGCCGGGGTTAAGTGGTCTACTGAGGTCGAGGAATTGCTTTATACACCTCGAAAGTTGGATATTCAGCAACCACATAACCGCATCGTATCAACAAAAAGTGAAAAACATTATAATACAGCAACTTAAAGACGTGAAAATGGACAGGAGCATCAAATATCAATGGCGTAACAGAGTGTTTATGATTGGTTTAGTTTAGCATTTTGCGCAAATTTGCTAGAACGAGTTCATGGTTGGGTAGAAACCTGGCAAGATACGGTACAATACGGCGCCTGTAAGCTTCAGTGTGTGTCTTTATAAGTTTGTGATTGGAACGGGTTGATGAGTGAGAAAGGCACTGACTAAGAGCAGAATAAAGGGGATTGGAAATATCAGATAAAATCTTTTGTAGAATCTTTTACATGACTTGAGGTGATGTATCACCACATACTGTAACAGATGTTCCCGTGATGTGTGACTACTAACCGACAGAAGCCTGTGGGATCGGGAAATCAGTTTGAGGTCCTTGTTGAAAAGCCCGGGAAAGATAACAAGGGACCCATAAAGCCAATGGGGAAAAATGCAAGCAAAAAAACACCTTATGAGGTTGCTTTTGGATAGAAAGCGATTTAATAAATAAAGCATAAAACGTGATCCTCTTGACATGCAGAAAAATGTCATTACCGTGGCCAGACCAGGTGAGGTTACGGTTGAAAATAACATCAAAGGTATTTGATAAACGGTTGTCGTTACATTATATTACATTTTTGGTGGGGTTCATGCCGAGGTTCCTTTGTTTAGATCACTCAACTATTTCTGACATGTTTTCGTGCAGAGTGGTTTGAAATTATAGGCTGGAAAAGGCATTTCAAATATTATATCGCCTGCATACTTAACAAGAAGAGAATAATTGCCCTTCAGGCATAGGGGAAATGTAAGTAGAAGTTTGATCCTTTCATGCGCCTACCTACTTGTGTGGTAGGCAGTCTGAAACTCCCCCAGCTCAGTACTATTTCATCTTTTTGGACCTTACTGGTTTTGGAAATCTAAGGCCCCAGGGCTTGGTTTTCTGACTTTCATGAGCAAATAGTGGAAGTGGTTTCTAATCTCTCTCTCTCTGAAAGTCACTCCCGCCGTAGTGGTTCATTGACCTAGGATGAGCTAAGCATATTGGAAGTGACACATTCGTAAGGCGGTCGAATCCCATACACCCACACCATCACGTTGGTTTCCCGGAAATGAACACACCATGGGTTCGCCCTGGTGCACGCTCACTTTCTCTCTTTCTCCAACGAGGCGTCTGGAACTCCCTTTTGGTAACTACAAATTGAGGGCACATTAGTGAACTAGAGCACAGTGCACACAGACCACCCTACTTTGGAACCAAAATCACTCCGAGACATCGGTGCTTCTAGCCAAGTCACTTGAGCTGTTGTATAAGCTTTTAGGGACTAGTTCAGAACCAACCAACGATGACCTCAATCGTATCATGATGACGCAACATGGCGTGACAAATGGCACATGAAAAAAGGTCACCGAAAAATCCAGAATTGACCCCCCCCCACTCCCCATTTTATCCACTGGTCCTGATTAAACTTGACAGACATTGTTGCATTTTCACACATAACCTCTATGGTCCAACTACGTTTATTTCTACATGAGATATAAATACGCACACGTAACTGTAAAGGCCTGAAGACGAAGTTACGANACTGTCCCCATTTTATCCGCTGGTCCCGATTAAACTTGACAGACATTGTTGCATTTTCACACATAACCTCTATAGTCCAACCACGGTTATTTCTACATGACATATAAATACGCACACATAACTGTAAACGCCTGAAGACGAAGTTACGAAAACAAGCTGGTTCGCCATACTGTTTTGCTTTTGATATTCATATGGGAATCTTCCGTGAACCAATTTTTAGCCAATGAGTAGGATACTCGGCGGGTGGGTGTTGGGTCCATGCCGGTGGACGCATCACGGATGAAATGTCAGCTCGCATACAGAAGATTCAGTTGGCATTTACCAATTTCAGACATATTTGGCGCCGTCGCGACATCCCGTTGTCTATTAAAGGTCCAGTGTATGCTGCGGCAGTTCGGTCAGTTCTGCTATACAGCAGATAAATTTGGCTATTAAGGAAACAGGATCAAGATAGACCATCGGTGTTCGAACGCCGCTATCTACGCAGCATTGCACAAATCTGGTAGGGCAGCTGGACTAGCAATGCTGAGGTTAGGCGCAGAGCTTTTGGCAATCACGGTCGTCCACTGGAGCAAGTGATCGACCTCCATAAATTACATTGGTTGGGGCATGTTTCAGGCATGTCTCCAAATAGGTCGCCACTGCGAGCGATGTTCTTCAAGGCAGGTAGTGGTTGGAATAAAGCCAAGGGTGGTCAAGCTAAGTTCTTGCATGAGGGTATGAAAACCCTAACCAGGAGTCTGGGTCACATAGTTCCCGTTAGGCTCCCTGGCTGGAGACCTCGTACCCGATTGTTAGGGACACTAAATGATATTGCTGAATGTCGCATCTAGTGGCGTTCGTGCATATCCTCAATTTCTCTGCAACATTAGTCCACCGAAATTCTACATTTTCGCTATGATCCTACTTTCTACCTTTGCTGTCTTTCCCCTAATGTTCATCCAAATGGGAAACCAAAAGACAGCAACCAAAACCGGCGCAAGATAATGCATGGTTAGCGGTTGTATAAACTGAAACTGAACTGAATATGCCTATTGACATTCATTGTTCGCTGTCGGAAAAAACTTATTCCGGTTTACACGAAATTAATACTAGACAACTTCGCGGTTTCTTGTTGCAAGCGATACGATATTTGACTCTTTGGTAACTAATATGAAATCTGGAGGCTGGCCCCTGACTGTCTGGAGTCCGTGGCACGTGGATAATTAGTATCTAGTTATTTGTTCATAGCCTCGAGGTATCCAGTATGCAGTCTATTGCCCGACCAAACCTCGCTCTATTTTTGCTTCTTACAGCACACGCTAGGCTGTAATGTCTGTGACATTACGAGGCAAATGGAAGGTGCTGTGCGCATTCACACATGATGTCATCATAGGTACCCCCCCCCCGGAAGCTACCATATTGTTTTCCCCGCACAGGTACTTTAAACGGGTTATTTTGCCATGTTCCGGGTCTAAATCTATGGCCAGTGATGCTGGGTCACTGGTATGATTAATCCATCTACCCGTATGCGGTAATTGTGTTGTGGGCGCGGTTTAAATTTCGATGGATCAAGCAATTAGACCGATTATGATTATGTGGTAAATGGTCTGTGCAAACGTCTGCCTGATAAGTGAATGGGAAGATTACGATTTTTAGCTGACACTCGGAGAATGTGAACGCGACGTTGACATCGTTCTTACAAGAAGCACAGGTAAACCTAGTTGATATTCCAACTGTTTTATTCAAAGTTAGATGTTGATTATTTTATAAGAATGTTCACCATTTAGAACACAGCAAACAGTTCAGTAATTGAAACGCATGCATCGTCTATAAGTTGAAGGGATTTTTTGTTTCATTGTTTACTTTTGTACACTTTACATAGACCAGGCAACTAGTGTACGATCGTTTCTGTTCGAAAGCGAACGAAGTGTATGCATGGAATATTTGTAGGACAGAAAGATTTTTTCCTCAGAGTCATATATATGCCTGCTGATGCACAGTACACTTGAAGGATGTGTTTGAATGTTGCTGGCGTAAGAAAACGGTACCGTTTAGTCTAGGGACATTTTACGAGGTATAGAAAGTCTTTTTTACCTCTGATGGAGTTAATGGCCTCTTTCTTCCTTGAGATCCTTCATACAGTACATCACCGATATTTTTCCACCTATCACCTCTTTCGATTGAAATTTCAGAACGTTTTTTCCAACATATCAGGCGTTATCCGTTGAATTAACCGTTTTTTACTTATGTCAAGGCTTTTAGACTCTTTGTATATCAGTACATTCATACTACTAACGAGTAGCTTGTATCTGATAGCGATTTTCGGTCTACGGTGAGGCGTTGACTGTCGTTCAGGTACGCCGAAGCGCACCATATGCATGGCATAGCACAGTCAAGTCAAGTCAGATCACGAATTACTTTATTCATACCAATGGATGGATGGATTTTCAGCTCAACCAGCTTGTTTTATCGTATATAACTAGCTCTTTGTCTTATTTCTACGAGATCAAGAAACATCATATTCGCAGGATGTTTTGAGTTCATTAGTTTAATGATCGTCTTATCGGCTTTATATACGTTCGTAGACAGGCAAGCACTGGAGAAGCCTTTCATCAATAAATATTGAGTGTAACTGTCCGAAAGCCGTTGGCATTGTGCAATCACTTTCAACACCGTAGCACTAGATTGACCAGGAATGCAATCTGTCTTCACAAATCAGGTTTATGACGTTGTTTGGAAACTACCTCAGTAGACCTTAGTCAATAACCATTATTGTTGCTAATTAAGACACGAAAGGCGTTCCTTTGACTATCACACGCCTTGCGATCTAGCATATGATGGGCGATTCGGCTGGATGGAAGCTGGTACCTCTCTATGTATATTCTTCGGTGGATACTCTGATATTCTGGTGGGCAATCGTCTCTCGGTTCTTCTGATGTACCAAAGTACATTGAAAAGGGTAAACATAAGAGGTAACTTAAAAATCGGCTCTGCTCAGGTTGGATTCAATGATTATGCCCCCTGCACCCAGCTCAATTCCATTCAGTTTTGTGACCTTTGTCCCTCCGGTTGGTTGATTTCTCTTCCCTTTGTGTATTCGTTTGTTCCCGAACCTGTCACCCTTTTTAACTAAACGTGGTCTGAATGTCTGCACGCATCTGATGAGATTACCACGAAATAGTTGAATTTAACGCATCTGTGATCATGATGCTTCGTCTTAATCTCGTGAAAATTTTGTGTTATCCGTGCAAATTCACTGACATAAGAATTGGTGTATTCCGTTGTTGTGTGGACCTCACTCCTTGAATTTCGTCCAATTCTCCATATACCCCGGGGATTTCATCTACGATGGAGCTTGTTTGTACGAGCGCTGTTTCATCCTTGTCGGGACCCATCAACAATGCGCACTACACTTACCACCCACTTGGGACGCAAGCTGTTATCTTTGTATCAAGAGTTACATGATTTATACTCAACACTGCACTTTTTAAAACCTGTGATTTTGAATGTGTGCACATAATGTGATACTTTAACGGACTGATTGATTGATTATTTTTACAGACTGTCATGTGATCATCGCTGCTCACCACTGGTTGTTAGAGGTAGTCGATGTCTGCGAATTGGTACAATTCGTTGGACGATTACAGTTGTTGGTGATTGTCATCATTTCTGACTCACTGCTATCACATATTCATCGCATGAAACCGCCAAATCCAGGGTAGAATAAAATCTCTGTGTCTCTCTTAGAGCCTAGAAAGAATCGAAGGAGGAGGTCCAAATTAGAGGAGGTTTTCGTGAAATGAAACTCTGTAAGCCTGCACCTATTGTTCGGGCTTGAAAGTGAATAGAACTTGCAAAATACACGTCCGTTCTGACCAAACGGCAATGTCTACTGTTTACTTATAACTTTTCAGGTAACATATCTAGAGCTGTCATTTTTCAAATCGCTTCAGGATGTTATTTGTTGATTTTCATCTCGTACAGGTTCAGAAGACAAGCAGAAAAATGATCAGAATGAATCCCGAATAACTCTGTTTGTAGTTGATGTAGTTGTTGGAAAGGTGCCGTCGGGAAATTATAGCAATCAAAGTATTTGAATATGAATCGTCCTGTCGTCCCCCAGGCTCACCATGAAAGGTAGAGACGGATGCCTGCCTTATCATGTAGTGTTGGCGGTAAACCAACCGGTAGAATTAGCCTGGGTAAGCTGATGATAAAGTGCATTCGGCGTGAGCTTGTTGGATATGAGATGCTGACGGTTCTTAACAAGGACGAAGCGGCTGTACAGTGGTTCTGAAACGTTTCTTGTGATAGGTGACATCCCATGAAGTGTTAATTTCTAATCGTCCAACGATCTCATTCTTATCGTAAGAATTCGATAATGCAGAATTGTTTTTATTTTTTGTGTGTAAATTAGAGTAAGATCGTGATCGAAATAGTTCATTAGTTGAAATACGTATTTTTTATCCACTCCCTGTCTGTCTTGGTGTTCATTCCCATAAATTTAGTGCTGGTTGCATTGATGCACCATATTAATAGTGATTTATCGTATTGTGCTATTTTCATCCACTCTGTCAAAGGGTGAGATCAAATTCTGCACTCTTTTTCTTTTGCTCTCTGGAGAAAGAAACTACAATTTATGGCTATCCTTGTGTCTTCATTACGATTTTACCATCACTTTGTCTCTGTCGTAGAATAATTCAAGTGATCCGGATGCGAGTGGGCGAAGTGAGAACTCTGTGCTGAATTCCAGTTGTACCACAGTAGCACCAAACGAAATGTTCAGTCCGACCGAGAGTACCACTGATAAATCACGACCCAATTCGGCACGTCGCCATTTTAGTCAAGATTCCCTATTTCTGCCCTGCGACACGTCTCGTGTACGAGTTCACCGGGATCGTTTCGGTTCCGCCTCCAGTCACCACGAAGTGCCGGTTGGCGAATCCTGGTCCGGTTCTGACGATGCAGATCGAGGACTAGAAAGTCAGTCCAAATTGGGTTCTGATCCGGATGACATGTCTGGCACTCAGCTAAGTCAGTCGCTAACTAGTGGTCTGAGTCACCTAACTGTGGTCGCAGCCAGTGCCTCGTTACGTGAAAAGAACAATACTGCATCGGCTGAACCAATTGAAAAAGTGGTGACTGTGCAACCAAGTTCTTTGTAAGTGTATATGTGTATGTGTTTGATTAATGAAATGTTGCTTTCCTCATGTAGTTTTGTGAGAAATACTCATAAAGAATTTTTTCCTAATTTTTCGACAGGTCAGTTGTTATTCAAGTTTTCTATGTTGGATAAAGAAGCGTAGTACTGTTGGCATGTGACAACACAAAAGCACAGGATAAATAACAATTATAATATGCATTTTTATTTGATTTGTTGCAGCTGTGACTGTATAGTTGCTGTGCAGAGAGGTACTACTGCGTCCCGTACCCGTAGCGACCCGACTGCACTTTTGCACGGTGTGATGGCTCGATTGCATCCATGAAACTGAGAGCTATACATGATGGTTTCTCACAAGCTAAGATCTAGGCCTGCGCAGCAGTCTAGATAAAGCCCAATCGTACAAGACCGGCTGATTGGGCACTTGATTTCCTTTGACCATCCACTTTCCTCCTTGGAGAAGTAACTCTGGCAGACAAACAAGAAGGGAATTAGTTTACTTGTTAAGTAAGAATCCTTGTAGATGAACATGGGCGAAGGGGCATCTGAGACCTCCCACAGACGATGGACGAAGTCTTTGTAATTCATCATACACCTGATGCCCCCTCCCCCCTCCGAGGTGAAAAGCCCCCAACCAATGACGTGCTGTTCCTTTCCAGTAAGGCGAGCCGGTCAGAAGCTATTGGATTGTTGAAACTAAAATCTCCCTCTTACATGTTGGTGTTCATGATCTGCACACTTTTTCGTATCAACCAAAAAGCTGCCTCCAAAGCTATACGGGTAAAGACAAAAGACAACTACAGAAATGGTGGTATAGATTGAATTGAACCCGTTGTAACACGACACCTTTCCCACAAATGTATCGTGTTTTACTCTCCTGTTCTCGTCATGTCAGTTGCTATTGTTCCCACCATAATCATATTTCGGTCAGAAGCATGCTTTCATCCACTTTGTAGCATACTGTGAGGGTAAGTAAGAAAATAGATGAATGAATCAATTTTTGTTTTGTCGATTAGTTAGTCGAATTCAGTGATGGTTTTACTGGAAGATCGAGGAAGCTTGTGTGATTGTATTTATAGTTGAATCCATCGAGTAGCAAATTTTTATTCCACAGTTGTATGCTCCATTTTGTTTCTGTTATTTGACTTCAAAAAGTCTTGTCACCCCTGTACTAAGACCGAATCAATGCTTTCGAATTTTACTTTTTTAACTAGATTACTAGTGAGTAATGATATAAGTTATGTATTTTTTATTGGTGGACCGTTCTTCGTACTGCAATTCACGCACAATTCTAAGCTAAACGCGCATTAATCCCTTTCGAGATATTGAATCGTTGTTGGGGGGTGGGGGGNGGGGGGCAAAACTTGTGATATATGCACTTCCATTTTTTATCTTGGACCCGTAAGGTTGTTTCAAACATAAAGACTGCAGTCATGCCACATTTATGTCTCACCTCTACCAATCGCTGGTTCGTAGCTCACAGAACACCCAAATGATCCCCTCGCCGATTGAAATACAGATCATTACACAAGCACTGAAGTTGTCCCCTCGGCCAAGGATGAAACTTGCAAAACAGAATTGTCAAGCTCGGTGAAAATGATTTCATTTCACCCGAGCTACAAAGACCGATTTCCCATACTTTGTCCACATGAGAACAGATTTGGAAAAGGCTGGTCAGTCACATAAATCAGAACGGGGTTTGATTGCAAACTGGGTTGCTTAGGTCGTGTAGCAGGGTGTTTCCGCGCGTGTCTATATTGTTAATAACAAGGGCTAATTAGATTAAATGAAAACCCTTCAACGGTGCACCCAAACACTCTTTATGCACGCATTTAAATCAGTTGTTGAAGCTTCACTTGCTCATGGCGACGCCACGCTATGGAAACAGACTCAGTGACACCAGAATTCTTACTAGGGTGTTTGATTATCATGTTGTTGACAAACTATTCTGTTTGCTTCATAGATTCCCATGTAATATACACACAATGGTGGCCCACCCTTACATTTGTCCTATTCATGCACGCGGTACCATGTTCCTCCGTCCCTTCTGACGTGCCTTATCATAAATAAAACAAGGGGTAAAATCTTCCACCTAAAGTCGCTCTGGCAAACAAAAGTTCAGTTTAGTTCAGTTCAGTTTGTACCACCATTAACCATACACCCTCGTGTCGCGGTTTTCGTTGCCTCTTTCGGCTGCCCATTTGGTTGAACAATGGTAGAAAGACCGGAAGGTTGAAAATGGACATCGCTCGCCGTGAACGAAATTTGAAAGGGGAAGGGAAATATTTGTAAGATAAATGAGGTCCTGGACGCGGAGAACATGGCCACCGATAATCGTAAGCATCTGCCCAGCATCATAGTAACTTCATGGTTGGATGACGCAGTGTGGCACAGGCTTGAGTTACTGCAACAATCGAACATCCCTGTCCGATTTGATTCACCAGGAAACAGTCACCCACTATGAAGCTGCACTGCAACTAACGAGCTCCAAATATTTCAGCTAGCAATTAGGGCATTTTAAACACATTCACTATGAGTGGGGGGTGGGAGGGCGGTAGGTAAATCGATCGCACTGAACTCAATGAATAGCTGTGAGGAACTACTGGGGATTATCGTGTAACAATCAAGCATAATGAAACCCACTGTACATCGGGAAATGTATATCTAAGTGCACCACCTCCCGCAATGTCGTCATCGAGTCTGAACCAAAAAGAGGATGAGATTTGACGAGGTTTGCCTGTATCAGTAATTTTATGTTTATTTTGGCTCGCTGGATTTTTACAGGGGTTCGGTACGATTTATAACCATAGTCCCATTACCTTTTGTTGGTTTGTTAACTAGCCGTTTGTAAATTTAATTTTAGGAAAGCGGAATTGAATACGATGCATTACGATTCGGACAAAGGGAACGTTGATTCACCCACGCTTGAAAGTGAGGATCATAACACTACTACTCAGAGTGATACAGATCGTGAATCCACAGCCATAATCCATTCTCAGGGTCAATACCCTCTACTTGGCCAAGTCTCCCCGTTGTGGTCTACTGGAAAACGCAAACGTGAGCGCTCTCTCCTAGAACTGCCGAATGAACCTCCCAAACCTCAGCCTTCTGCTACAGTTCCTTCCAGTGCAATCAGTACCCAGGACTCCCGTTCGGTTGTAGTTAGTCGACCAAATGATATTCAACTGGACCCGAGAGAGATTGTATCACGGGAATATGGTGTCCAGCTGCGTCCAGAACCGGGACGACGCCGTTTACGCATGAAGCGACCTGTGGATGAAACTTCCGACTCAAATTCATGTCAAAATTCGACTGCCCGAATTTCCGGAGGCGAGGGGAAACTTGTTCGTAGACGCTCGTCATCTGTTTCAGGAAGCTCTTTCTCATCGCCGTCCACAACAACATCGACAGACACGCATACTCATTTGGTGAGTTGTTTTATTACTGTGCCATGTAGGCTTCTGTGACAAAAGGGAAACTTATTCCTGAGAAAAACTCATTTGAAACCGAGGATTGGAATAAGTTCACAGTTTAAAGTGATAGGTTGAATAGAACAGGCGTTTTTCTGATTACGAACGACGGGTGTTCACATTGATGTCAGAATGAAAATATTGATGTACAAAATGCTATACTTCACAACCATTCATTTTTCTTCATCCTCCATTGTAAATTCCTCTTTCGATTGAATTCTTCTTCAAGTTGACCGGCTCTATAATCCTTTAAGTATCATTCATCATCCTCATCATCATCATTGTACAGCGTAATACAGTGAAGCGAAATTCACTGATCGCTGCTCCTTTAAGTATGAGCTTAACCAATTAACCATTTCAATGTAAAGCTTGTCTTGAATAATCTGAGGAAAGCCACAAATACCGGGTCACATAGCTCTGCGGAGACACGTTGATGATTGAACTATCCGCAATAAACAACTTTGTAGCATCCGATGATTGTTACGAATGTCGTGGCACGAAGCAGTTTCTAATGAAGAAGCTGCTTTATTTTCAATATCAGATCAGTACATTTCGACTACAGTGAATCTGTATGTTACTGACACCAATGTGTCACTGAGTTCTATCATACTAAATAAGTTTACTACGCTGTACCGAAACGTCGATCCGATTGTCATTCCTTGTGCTTCATAAACACTCGTACATAGCTATTGATAGAACTGGTGCTACACGAAGAAATAATAAATAGAAGAAAGAAATAAGAAACAGTAAGAAGAAGTATATTAGGAAATATATTTCACTTTGCGATATCATACTTATGTATTGATAACTATTTGTGAAGAGCTTTTATTCCGAATTTTGTCTCCCACTGCTATGTTAGTAAAAATTTTTATCACTATTCGCATTGGCGTGACCCTGAGCGTCAAGGTAAAATTTGTAGTCCTACGGCAGTTACAACTTAAAATTCAAAACTTTGGGTTCAAAGCACCATGGAAACTCATTCTTTCTCGTTAATGGGTTTTGTTTCATTAGGTCATGTGGTCAGAGTTAATATCTTAAATAACTTAAAACTTTGTGTAGGCAGAACATCCCACGTGAAATGTCTTCTCTCCAAGTAACGCAAAGATGAACCTCCACAAGTCGACCGTGTGTTGCGTGACCCGTTGAATGTTTTCCTTGTTGGCTCACCATGACCAAACCAAGGGGTTTCGGTATACACAAGAAGCAGACGTGGCGCATAATGAAGGCGCATAAATCCGGCCATTCAGTCTCAGTCATAATTTATCGCACAATAAAGGGCATTTCTCCATGCAAGGCATCCCTGTGCAGAGAGTATACTAACCACATCGAAGCAAGACGGTGATGTAATTTTTTGCAACTCAGAAATGCTACAAACAACCTATTTAGAGGTTAATATGGACCACCATTGAGAAGGAGATAGCTAAATTTAAATTGCGGTTAGGGTAAACCAATGCCTAGTCGTTGCACCCACCCACCCACCCACCCACTCACACATATCTTTATTCTATTTATTTCTTATGATGTTTGCGCTCTTCCTCGTTACGTGTTCACACAGAGTACAGAAAATCTTGCACTGGAACTTCGGCAACACATGCTGGACAGTTTGAGCGATAAAGAACATCACGTGCGACGTGTCCGGAGTCGATTGCGGAAAGATCAACGACGTCCAGATTCTTTGGCTGTACCCAGTATTCTTAGATTACCCAATCCACTGACCACTGCGTCAGCTGAAATTCCGGATCCCTCGGCACCAAGTCTGTCAAATGATTCACTCAGGCGGTTCTCCCTTGGTCCTCTAGGCCGATCCCTATTTGGTAACCTTGATCGAGCCTCGATTTCCATCCTGTTTCCGAATTCAACAGCCACAACAACAGGACTGATTTCCAGCATAACTGAGGTCAGTTTTTATTCTTTTAACCTACTAGAAATTCCGATAGTAGCAATACGTGTCACGAAATGACTCGGACTCATCGCCGGCTGTTAATGTGACTATGATTGATTCATCTAGTTGCGTTTACGTTTAGGCTGTTTTTGTGTAATTACTGTCGACTTATTTTCTTGAATGATGGGTGTATATATTGCACTTAAACGAATAATTCGTATCCGTATGGAAATCTGCGCAGTAATAGTCCAACATAACACTATAGAACTCAGAAAGAAATCAGAACAAAACACTCAAAAATGAAAACGAACTTTACTAAGCGGAAATCCGGAATTTACAAGGATATCGTGTTCCGTAAAACGAGCGAGCTCATAGTTAATTTGCAGTCACCACATCCACCGCAGCTGGAATGAAGCTTCATTTTACTATAATAACAGCGGGCTTTGATGAGCAACCGTTCGGATCTTCTGGGTAACTCTCTACTGTTCTCAACATTTGTACTGGAATGAATTTTACTTGTAATGGACTCAGAAATAACAGAATTATTAGGTTCATAATTAGCAACGGTATTGGGCTAATCTCACAGTATTTTGTCTACTTGTCTTCAAGGTACAGTATCATCGTCTAAATCCAATATTCAACATATTGTCTGTTCCATGTGGTCTGGTCCGATGCCTCTGAAGGGTCGTAAATCGTTACCACTATGATACACGACTTCCACAGACTCCAAGTTTAGGAGATTTGTTCGAAGTTTTCAACTCTTGAACAGCTTTCCTGGGCTATGCCTCATAGTTGAATGAATTGCGTTACGGTATTGCATCAGAAATTTATTGACGACTCTGTCCAGTTTATCAAATGCACTAGGATTCAAAGAAGCAATGGCACTCTTCATCGTGCGCATCACTGCATCACTTGATTGTGATTGTCAGGATGAAGTGAGAACATGCGGAGAACTCACGGAGTTCAACCAGTCGATAACTTTCTTAGCAGTAAAATGACTTCTGTTATCAGTCACGATAGTGTACGGGATACTGTCTCTACTAATCGTTTTTCTGAGTACTCGAGTGGTAAGTTCTGTACAGGGTGATGTAGTAAAGTAGACTTCTGGCCAACGGGAATAGGACTCGGCGATCACCAATGCGTAATACTTGTTGAAGAATAGGCCACAGTAATCCACATGTATTCATTGTCACGATGGGTATATCGTATGCCACCTACATATTCCGTTGCAAATGCTCATCTGCGACTACGCTTCCAATCACTATCCGCGTTAGTAAACTGTTGACATCATGTTTACATTTCTGAATGATTGAACAGTAAAAGAATTCGTCTTTGGTGACTATAATTTATGCTAGAATATAAAAAGAACAGTCTCCAATGTTTATCGCAATCATCGTCTGATCAAAAACGACTATACTGATCGATCTTTTTTCATTGTGCCCGCCTTAGAAGGAAGGCGTCGATGGAATGTGAATATCATAAACAAGCCACATTGTTAGCGTGACCTACTTTGCGAATAGAATACTGCAGAGCTGTCTTAGGTAACTCACGAGCAGCTAGCTGGCACATGTTTTGGTGTGTTCATATGCTTATTCTTTGGACTGTTTTTGTCTTTTCTGTTATCAGGCCGATTTGGATTTGAGTGAGTTATCCGATGATGTTGCGCGGGAAATCATCGATATTCGACACAGTGTGAATTTGGGCTGGGCTAAAACCACGGAGGAGGAACAGAACACATCTCCGGACTCCACCGGTCAGGCCTGTGTCTCCGCACCATGTTCACCGGGTCAGTTTGATCAAAATATCCCATTAGATGAACCAGATTTTGATGCGGATTATTCCAATCTAGTTACACCTCGGAGGCCAGCAGATGTGGAGTCGGAGTCGCAACCAGGATCCGACTGGCGACGTTCGACGCGGTAGCTTGATTCAGATTTTCGGGATTCACGGTTGTTCCCTTGTCTTCTTTATTGCAGCAGACATCATTTTCTTACTGTGCATATGCCATATTGTAACCCTCTGTGTAGTCCTTCACCTACTTGGGGAACATTTGAGACAGAAACAAACCTCGGAATCAATGGAGGGGTTCATTTTTTGTCATCCGCAATTCATCTCTCAATACACGAACCAAATCAGGTTCCACATGAATCGTCATACTCCCATCCCCTAATCCCGAGATTTTCCTCTGCCTTTCTATATTCTATTTTCTATTTGTTCGTCCACACTTCACCTGCGTGTTTTTACTGAACTCTCTTCTCTATTACTCTTGATTTTGGACTTATTCACCCATTTCGGGGTGCTTAGAAGCTGCTGTTCATTTGATCATGTCTAGCTCATGTTCACCCCTCCCCCCCCCCGGTCGAATATATGAGATTAAACAGTGATCGCTGTGTCACGTGATGTACTCACCCAGAAGCATCCCGAGTCATTTCGAGTGTGTGTGTGTGTGCGTGTGTGACATTACTTTTCATTCGATGTGGATTATGCACCATGTTGGGATGGGTTCCGATTATTGTAGATGTTATTTGATGATTGTGAGTGTCGGGGAAACGCCGTTTATTCTTTTTTGCTACTACTTCTGTTATGATTATTCTCTTTTCTCTTGTTTTTTTCTAATCTCCAATTTTATCACTTATAAACCATGAGGATAGATAGATTTCATTCAACTATGCGTTTTTCCTTCCCCTTCACGACCTTGAACTAGACCAAAAGTGTTTTGTAAATTAAACTGAATCATCAACAGTGGTGCCTGGTACCTGTGAAAACACCGAATGGGCTAATCCAAACATTGACCGTCAAAATTGATTGAGCCAGTCGCACAATGTGATGACCGTGGGCGGTGTAGCTTAAGGATAAGGGACGAAACAGCTACCCAGTGCTATCTATATGTCGGTTATCACAAACATTTTCATCGCATTTAAACTAAGCTGTCCTGACAAAATTGAACCATACTAGCAGAAATAACTAAAACGCGTACCCCAATCCGTGATATTCTGTTGGGAATGCATTTTGTTGCCTAAGGATTTTTTAAAATGTTAGTCTTCTCGGAAAACCCTGGTGACAATTGCTATTGGTCGTGGTGGTAATTGTTGTCATCAGGTTACTTTCCAGCGTAACCGCTAAATTTAAGTTGTAAATTCCTTTGATATTGGAACAATAAAAAGCACTTCCCATTTGTGGATAGTGTCACTATGTAGCGATCGTAAAACAACGAGCAAAGTGGAATCACACAACTATAATAAACGATAGCTTTACATGAACTGAGTTTTAGCAATAGTGTTTTCAGGAAGGAAGAAGTTTAGAGGGTGTTGACTACAAACGTCACGAATTTGGGACAGATGATTTGACTCCCAATCTGCAGGTTCAAATCTCTGGTTCCTTTTAGTTCATCAAGTGAGACCAAAGTTGATAAAGAATCGCAATCAGCAAGAGCAATTCACACTACTGATCAGTTCGTTCCGGTTATCTTATGAGGTAATGATTTAAAAAAAATATTGATTGATTTGACTGACTATTCTTCGGACACAATCCTCAGTTCATCGATTCAACCATACACTCGGGAGTACCAGACTCGAGTTTCGCTCTTATTAGAGCTCATTAGTAGTGCATGAACTGAGGATTGTGCGTGAAGGTGAAGTTCGAAGGATGGTCAATCAAACCAATCAATATCAATTATCCCACACTCACAAGTAACTGTGAGTCAAATTTGAAGATTTGAAATAAGTTCAGAATTCGTTCAACGGTAGGCATATTTTGGGTCAGTGATTCTATACTACCTGAGGAAGGATTGTTTTCCTGGAAAATCTTGAGAATACGTTACAGAGGGACATCTTCAATACCACTCAGTTTTTTTCTATCTGCGACTTTGAGAGCTCCCGGTGGCACGTAGCTCCACTACCAGTATACTCCTAGTGGCACGGCTTATGCGGATAATGTGGTTACCTTACTTAAGGAACAAACTGTATACAACTAAGGTTGTAGCTTCTCACGCATATCACCGTAGCACACTTTTAAGATAACTTAAAATTTGCATTAGAAAACGAGTCTGTTCAAGACCCAGAGACTACTAATTCCTTCTATTNGATACTTGGTTAAGAATTTTGTCAATCTGCACTCAGTGCCGAAAATGGAGGGCCCCTATGCATCAATAGAATCGGTTCACTGGAATAATGACGGCCTAGGCCAAACCTTCTCGTGCAGCGATTTACGACCACATTTGCGCCTAAACACGGCGACGGATATCTCGATCCATCTCAACCCGACTCGTTTTCTCACATGACTGACGGAAGTCAGTCACCACCGGTTCGTTCATTCTCGTCCAAAGCTCACTGGATCAGTGGTCCAGGGTATACGATTACTAGGGTGAGGGTGGGTGTATTCGCATGTCAACAGTTGAACCCCGCACCACGAAAGCTTTCATCCCCGCTCGATAACTCACTGAAAATTGTTTTTTGATTATGGATACAGTTTATTCCTATAGGGCAGGAATTCCCGATTCAATAGGTAACGTGTGATGGTCGGAGCGCCAATCAACAATTACTCGGTAGCGGATTCATTTTAAGTTACAACGGTTTCACATGAAGTTGACATGTCGATGCTGTGTGATCAATAGTTCAGACAATGGTCACATGATCAGACCAGTGTTTGCATAAGAGCGTGAGTTGGTTGTAAAGTAGTTTTCGCAGGCCTGATCAGGCGTTCTGACTGTTTCATGTCCAAACAAAATACCGGTATGGAATCGACCTACTGGATTTCGACTGTAAACCAATAAACTCACTATCGCTATAATCAGTGATGACAGCCTGACGGAAGTTTTTTTTTCCACCGAGTTATCTTTTATTGGCAAAGGGTGTATTATCGTTTCTTTTACACTTTACCCCTCAATTATACAGCGTTCTAACCAAGAGTTATTGCCGTCCTACGGGATTCACTAAACAGACATTCCGATAGCTCCGACACTAATGGAATTCAAAGTCATTTAATCAGAATGCAGCCATGATAGATCCTACACCAGATTTTGACTAAGCAGAAGGAATTTGTTTACAGTTGATTAGATTCCGCAGATCGTACAGTTTTACAATTCGATAGTTGACAGTCTCTTCGAATTCTATGGTTGTGATCTAAAAAGATACAGATCACATCAAGAATACCAAAATCGCTTACGCATTTTTTGTTTTGATAAAGTTATCAGTAGAAGGGAACAGAATGTTGTACCTCGGCGATGGCATTGATGAATTGTGTCCCTAGGATGATGTATCTTGGTAGTGCTTTCTAAATCATTATTTACCATAAACATGAGACAAATGTCTTGATTGCGTGTGATAGCAAGCAAAAGTCACTAGACTACGGTTTCATCGTGGCTGTTTCAAATCAGTAGTATGTACTGCTTTTTTTGGTATCCCCTACCACCCGGAAATCAATGTGTGAATCTTCCGGTTTGGAGCTGAAATCGTGTCATATGAGCTACACAGTTGACACAATTCGTATTGTGAAGAAACAAAAACATTTTGCATATGAGGTGAGTAAGTGATATCCCACATACACAACACAGTTGCTGACCGAGTATATTGAGTTAAAATGAATGCCTCCAGTTTGGTATAGACATTACTTTAGTTTGTTTTAAACCATAGCTCGAGAAGGGAAAACGTAGTTTGAAATACTAAAGCAAGCCTATTTGCCTACATCGATAGGTCGCCTGCGAATTTCGCGTGGAATGGGAACATCTTGCAAGTGATTCACACACTCATTATCACGAGCGCAGTGATAAGAAACAATTTCAATCTCTCCCGAATTTTCAAAGGGGGAACTCGTCGTGTATATAGCAAATAAAGCGTAAACTGAATAGCTAGGAACTTCGGGCAGCTGCTTGGAACATGGTTCGGTGTCCACAGCAATGCGTACCCATCCACCCAACTGGGGATCGAACCCGGGACTTCATGGGCAGATCGCAAGTATGTTACTCACTCGATCAGCAAGCAGCTGGTCAGACAGCCTTTCATTTTCCATTTACATGATATAACACAACCCATCTTTGCGAGCTTGTCGCAGGTCACAGACCTAGCTCATCTCAGCACTAGCCTCTAGAGTTATGACTCGGTTGAAAATAATCACCATCTGACTACTTGTTTCATATTTAACTAATTAACTATGGAGTCTTTCACTTTTTGTTTGAGTCTCCTCTATGCATCGAGTTTAACACAGTCAGTTTTCCCATCACGTACAAGTGCAGTGCTTGAACTTCCCTCATCATGTACTCCGGTTCAACACATCATATTCGTGTCCGTTCAACCTGAACTTTTATTCTATGATTGGTCAACGGACGCACGTGTACAACCAGCTGTTAATGTTAATTTTGGACTTATTCTGACTTTTGTCTCAAGCCCAGTCAATTCCTTTTTGGCTCCTAAAGGAGCGATTGGTGCACACATGAGAACAGCCATGATTACCATTTTTGGAACAGTTTTCTTTCACAGGGAGGCGGAGTAAATTGACATGTACACCCTAATTTTACCAATTCTCGGTCGACCAAGAGTTCACCGTTGAAACGAACCGATATACCATACTCATTTGCATACATGTGACGTTTTTCGTTTCCATTTGAGCAAATAAAACACGGAAGCACATTAGAATCATCCATATCACATGCAAGTGAACTGATGTTTGACAAAATGGTGCCGCGGAACATGAATTCTCGTCGTATCTATTCCAAAACCAGTTAGAAAATTTCACTTGTTTCTGTTCGGACCACTACGTTCGTCGCATACCTATCTCCCAGTCACGAAACGATTGTTGAATTTTGTTGAGGTTGATATCTGTTGGCACCAAGGACCGTCTTGTGTGTTCACCTACATTCATGAGACAGCGAGCCGTATTTAGTCTTTCGCACTTGCATAGGGTACTACCTACTACCTAAAGTTTAATACAGTATTACAGTACACTGCATTGGCACGAAGAAACGACTAGATTCTTTCTGGTATCATTCAAACAGCAGTCAAAGTAGAAATGATTAGAAACGCTTTAGTACATACGTCTTGGAACGAACATCATGTGAATTCCGCTAATTCTTATGGTTGATCTGCTTGGACGCTTTCTTGCGAGTACCCATCTCACATGGTGTTCTCATGTGATTTGTTTGACTATGTTTACAACAAAATATTATTTTACGATTGTTAAATGATGAGAAAGTAATGGTGGACTGAATCCGATTGTTCGGCATATGCAGTGCAAAGGGAAAAGATGGTTGGATCTGATCAATGGAGCTAGTCCATCGACACTAATGACGATCAAACCCGGATCTTCATAGACAAAATCATTGGATAGCTGCTCATTTGAACGCACACGATGTGGCACAATCCATCTGTGCAAACCTGTTACGTACAGTTTGCTTCACTCGTCATCATACATATCTCCACAGACGGGTCGATTGTTTGACAACCTGCTGATGAGATCAAAACAGGTGTAGAGTGCTTCCCAGTTTCGTAATTCAACGATGTTTTCTTTTTCTGTAGAAACCCGATCGAATTCGGAGGTGTTTGGTACACATTCAAACACATCTGTGCACTTGATTGAATAACGCTCGTCCATCAGTGTGAATGGTCGGAGATCAAATAAATCAGTGCAAACGGAATTTTTTCTGGTTCCAATCCGTTTTTGTTTTGTCAGTGTCTTGTCGAACATTACACTCTTTGTGCGCTACAGAAACTCCAGAACTTATCCAATAAAGTGTTTAGAATTTCCAGAAGCCACATTACTTTGTTCTGGAATCGAATGATGACGGAGTAGTGTTACTGACTTCACTTTAATGTTACCATGAGAGTAGGGCTAGCAAAAGGGTTAGAATGCCTGCGGGGGAGTGTAATGTCCGTCATTGTATAGCTGTTGACGGGACTCAGATATCTAAACTTCTCACATTCAAGCGTATTTATAGTAGTATTAGTAGTAGTAGTATTAGTATTAGTATTAATAGTAGTAGTAGTAGTAGTAGTAGTGGTAGTAGTAGTAGTAGCAGTATTAGTAGTAGTAGTAGTAGTGGTAGTAGTAGTAGTAGTAGTAGTAGTAGTAGTAGTAATAGTAGTAGTAATGTGCTCTAGACTCGGAGTACAAACCACGCAATACGAATCAAGGAATAAGACTCACATCGCTCATGTCAGGAGTTTTGAAAGCCCAATTTTTCTCATCTCCTCCTGTGACTGATAATGAGGAATTCTGAGTTCGCTCCAATTATGTTTCTCATACAGCTATTTCGAAACTATATTCATTCCTTTTAGTTGCATAGGTCTAGGCTAATTCAGCAATTTTTACATCAGACACTTGTCAAAGGCTCTGCACACCGGACACCAGCGGAAATAATACCCTATTCATTGAGTTGTAATCTTTTGACCGAAACAGTATTCTGAGGTCACAATCTTTCTATTTTTTGGCTATTCTTCGGAACTATTTGCGTTCACACCTCTACTGTTTCCGGATGCCTCGCAGTTCTAGCTTTCCTAACTTATGATAGATATGATTGTAATGCCTTGGTATTGAAATCGCTGATGCTTATTTAAGTGTATCATTTTAACTAGTATGTTGATATCCGTACGCAATCTACAAAGTACCGCTGTATTATTGGCACTGCAGCTTTTCTCGTTCCTCTGGCTTAATCTTTTATCTTCTCTCATGGGTGAGATCACGCACTTAATACTCCTTGTTGCTCAACATTGGTCATCATGATAGTAGATAACGTATTCACATGACTTGACTGATTCAATGACACCAATCTACCTGGCACTCGATGCACACCACGGATATTGAGGGTGTGACTGCTTCTTGGTACAGAGGACCAGAATGATGCGCCTCATATCAGGGATGCGGAGGAAGATTGCGTATATTGTCTTGTTTAGATACAACCACTTGGTATGAAATAGAACCGGTCTGTTCCTAGAACTGCGAAAGCATATTTAATCGGAAAGAATACGCAAAACTTGACAGAGGGAATTTTTCAGGGAATCGGTTTGTTTTCATGGATGATTTGATGGTTTGAAATAGATGCATGTGCTTAGTTCTGATTACTGTCTTATCCCGTTAGAACACACCTGTCACAATGAAACAAGCACCTTAAGTAAAATTCCTCTCTCCCGGGGAATGACCACAGAATCATTGATACAGTATTTGTTCCGTCCAGTAGGGTGCCAGTGTCGAAGAGAAGTTCCTTGACATTGAACATCACTCCTTGTCCAGATTCAGATTCAATGGTAAACAATCGGACCACGACTCAATCGACGACAATGGTGGATAGATAAAACCCATGGAGCAGTCCCGAGGACAATTATTGTACATTTGAGTGGTATACAATTCATACGGTACCGCCTCTTCGCTCTTGCAGCGCGTAGTGAACTCTTTGATGAGATCGAAGAGGGCTTCATCATCGATGTGACACAGATTTGCCGCATTCGGGAATTCCGTGAATGACAAGCGTTTTAACAAGTTGGAAAGAAAACCTCATCCCAAATGTCCAGTCCGCCTTTGCCAGCGCTTTCATAGGCTCTTCAATCGGCCACGTT
>UZAN01042584.1:0-24213 GCA_900618425.1 Echinostoma caproni | reverse complement strand
CAGTGAGTATGGCTTCATCAGGAAGGGATAATTGAGACGCTTTGTCGTATGGGGACGTTTGGCGAGGTGCAGGCGAGGAGTGGCCAGCCGCAACCCTCCACCCCGGACCGTTATAAGGCTTTTGGGGGCCTGTCTTCCTTTTGATACAGCTCACATATTTCTATTTAATCCTTCGATTCCTTCATCCAAAAGGGCAGCGGTTCAAAGCAACGCGCAAAAGTGCTAGTTTTTTTTTGTTTGAACCAGAAAACTGAAACCTCACTCCTTCCCCGAGGGTGACAATATCTCGAACGAAAGGTTTACCGAAATTTCAGAAGAAGAGGCATGCCACTATGTCATATGCGTTCTATGGTATGGCATCAAAACTGAGCACACTGAATAGCCTAATACGAAGGACCGAACTGTGTGGAACACAGCTAGATTGTCTCTCTTGAACTCGCGGACGAAGTTGTGATATTAAACATTTTCAGCCAATGTAGGCTGTCGTATGAAGTTCGCTTGTTATTCATCAATAATGCCCTTGAAGAGGATACCGATATTACGTGCATGTTACATTAATTTATTTGCGACAGATATCCCGTGATTAGTGAATGACCTATCAAGGATTGGACCAGGCAACCAAGAACTTGAACAGTATTTGTTATATGCAAAACAAAAGACTGAGTTAAATGAACCCTAGTACTTGGAACTGATCGAGACATTCACTCATGGTTTTGACTTTCGAACATGGAATTCAGAGATAAATGTTTTAACTTCAAATCGGAAGTTTTGCGGTCCGAGTCCTGGGATGGACACGAGAAAAATGCATCGCTCACAAGTCCCAAAACGGGCGAGAAAGCTTCTCAGTGTTCTTTTTGAGATATCTCAAAGATATTTGCCATACATGAATAGCTCCTTCTGTGACACTCATAAATGGGCAGCTTTTTTATTGAATCCCAATGGCGATCTAGTGACGGCGGTGTAGTGATGATGAGCTTACCAGGGCCAGTGATGATTAATATGTTCACGAGTCATAGTGAGAAAAAAATCCACGTCAATCGATGCAAAACAAAGATGCTCTACCGTATGCGTTGTGTTGACGGCACATTTGTTGTGATCGAAGACAGAAAAATCACGCACAAAACCTACTTGGAACTGTGAATGATTAAAACTCTCAGTATCCAATTCACTGTAGAACACGAATCGCAACTGTTCTTCATATTTCTGGACGGTAGATTACGAGAAAGTTGAATAGATCTATTGTTAGGCCTAAGCTCCACAAAAATTACTTGAAGGGAGCGGTACCTGAACTCCAAAACCGTCTTTTCGATACAATATAAACGAGCCTCAGTGCAGAGTTTTTATTTCATAGAACGAAGAATTTTGTTCTGCATAAAAGAGTGATGATCTTCCTCCCACATTCTCTGTTCCGCAAGATAACAGAGATCCCCGGGAGTTCCGCGTCAAATGTGACAATATGACAGAGCATGAAGCCACGCGTAAGGGCAAACCAAATAAGACGATTTACATCCCTTCCAGGGTTGGATCAGATTGAGAATGTGGCACAATGTTGATCGCAACAAGCTCATCGAAGATCACATCAAACTACTACGCTAACGTTTGCCCATAAAAGCAACAGAATAACTGACTGACTCCAACTTTGATGACAAGCTGGTTTCTCCTGGTGGATGATGTACCAGAACAACTTAGGGACCAGTGATTTTGGGGATTGCGAGAAACGAATCGCTGGAATATTTCCTTCATCTTCATTTCTCATCATTACCTGGACTTCAGAGTCTACTTGATCCTCAAGCGAGCATTCTGAGTGCCAAGCCGACAGTAGTGGTTGTCAGAATTCGGTTGGATCGTAACCATCGCGCTTCACAACTAGACTTTGTAATTCGTCTAACTCTACCAAGTTAGGGTTTTCTCTGAGGTCCCGATTGGTAACTGTGTTTTCCTGCTCCGTTTCTCTGCTTCACGGCAGCGCAAGTGATGAGCTCTTAATTTCGTAGGTGAACGTATTAGTATCCATGTTCTTGTCAATGTTCCGATCGATTTTCCACGTGAACGTTTGTATCCAGCTGAATTCAGCCTACACTTTATTGATTCTTTTTATTACAGTTTCGAATTTCCTGAGGGGAACTGAATTCATGACAGCAATATGACTTGTGATAACCCCGAAATTTTCCTGAAAACAAATCTTCCACGTAGTTGAAAAGTTTCAACAGTTTGTCATCTGCCCTCCGCTCTCAGCTCCCATTCGGAACTTTGAAAGAAACGAGTAACGACCAGTAAACCAATGTCTTTATGGATGTACATGCAAACTTGGTGAAAATCAATAAGAGTAAGTTGGATTCATATCACGTACATTGAGATCGATTAATAGTTTTCTCTCCTTCACTTACAAGCAGTTTTTAAAAATATAAAAATCAAGGAAATATAAACAGATCGAACTAAATGGAATGGACATTCTCTATCCGAAAAAAAGAAGAAAGTTCTCTCCCACAAACACATGCTACGGCTGTGAATAAATCATCACAATGAATCGATAAACTTTATGTTAGGAATGCGACTAGCGACATATCAGTCCTGACAACATGTATCACTAACTTTTAGTACTGACTCTTTAGGGACGTTGCTTCTATGCAGAAGAGCAGACGCAAACATGCGACACAAACACAGCTAAAAATTAAGGCAACTTGAAATGGGTCTAGTGGATTTATGCGAAAAGAAATACGTGGAACCTGATGAGGAGGAAACGGGAGTGATGTGAACTTGGTTGATAGGGGATTGATGAATGCGATTTGGTTTTCACACGAGACAAGAAACGAGATACGGTGTGTGTGCACTGTATGCTCAGTGAAATCCTGACTGTCTCCTGGACTCAAGTGCAACAACCAGTTCCTTTGTGTTGAATCTGTTGACTGTGGGGAAACGAAGAATGGGAAGAACAGGGGATCGATTCTCAAGTTGGGTAAAAGTGTTCGGGGAGTGGAATATTAGTAAAACAAAAATAACCCTGGTGAAGCAAAGCGATGAAATTACTGCGTATTGTTCCTTTATCCAATCAAGCATGTTTTGAAAATAACGATCATAAAGTAATAAGAAAATGTCCGAACACAATGGACCTTTTACTCCGGAGTTCACTCAAGCCCCATTAACAGGAGTTCGGTAACGCGATTGTTCCAGGCTATAGTCATCGGGGCTGCTTGAACAGCATACTTCTCAAACATCACCAACTAGGACAATGCCACTTCACTAAGTTCAGTTCATTAGCTACGGAAACCAGTAAAGTCAGTCGCAGTTAAATAGTGTACTATCGCTTAATTATATCACCTAATGACTGACTCTACTACTGTATTACTTTAAACTATATTATAAGAATTATCCAGCTTGTGTACTTACATAATGATTTGCGTATGTAATAAAATAAATATCTGTTTACTTCCCTTTTCTATTTACTGAATATACAAATGTATAGTCGACTTTCAGGGGGGGGGGCTGTGGCCATACAAAAGCTGTCTGAAGNATAGGGAAGACGAGCGGCGGTGGAGCGGGTTTGAACCCGAAACATCCAGGTCACTAGTTGGTGACCTAACCACTTGGCCACCACCATCCTGAAACTGAGACAGAAAAATAAATCAATACTGTGTTCAAAAGTGATCCCAATCTGACTGGAACTTTCAAAAACGAAAGCTAGTTCCTCGGCACTTATTCAATGAGAAATTACTTGAAGGAGGGAGTGTTGATAATTTTTACTAGTGCAAATTAAAAGCGTCAGACGCTATTATGGTCGGTCCACGATCCATTGCATAAAATGACAATGAATATATCGGATAATTCATCCTCTTTTAAACATATTCGTAGGCATTCCAAAACTTGATTTTGAGTTCTGCACGTTTAAAACCTCACTTTCAATATCGTAGCAACCGTGCGCGATTTACTCGGTTGCACGATGACCTTTGTCAGACGTTCAGAGCATAAATTATGAAATAATGTATGCACCAACAACACAAAACAAATGGAGTGAGAAATAACACCCGGGGTGGCCAGTGCAACCGTGGCAGTGTTCACACAACAACCGTTGGCGGAATAGTTTTTCTTCCTGTACGTTAATCAGCTTACATTTTTGAAACAAACCATTTGAATGAATGAAGCACTTTTTGGATATTTTTTGTGCACTTCATCTACTCTCAAGGCGTGTGTGTCACGTGCGTTTGGGTGACGTGCAAAAATGCGTAGCGGGATTGTGTGGTTTGTTCAGTCATAGATATGTTCGAATTAAATTCTACTGATCTCTGGTAAAACAGTCGCATTGCTATCGCAATGCCATAAGCCGCAACTGCAGCGCAGCATGAGTACGCTTATTCAGTGAAATAATAACGAACCGTCAACACGTGGCTCGTGTTTAACAATCTAGCAGTCCGGATGTGACCACAATATTGCGTTCCGTTTATTCATTTCCAGCGATTCCGAGACTCTTCATGGTAGGTGTTCGTGGTGAAAAATGTACGTTCCTCGATCACTGAGTTTCTTTAAATCATAGTCAAAGCGGCTTAATTGGACCTTTAGGTCTGGAAATTTCCGAAATCATTCCCAAACGCAAACCTAAGTCTCTTGCCACATTGAACAGCACGCATTCTAGCACAGACACAAAGACAGACACGTTTTTGTGCAGATCAGTTTGGTGGAACAGAAAACACATTGGTATAGATGATACTTTATCATCTGTTAGCCGGTTACGCTCAATGAATTATCGATTGATCGATCAGACACACAGATGTGCAAGCCCCGGTTTGGACATGCAGGCTCTCGCGATATGATGCTCAGTCCGGTGCGTTTGGTATCAGCATAAGCTGTCACCAGCTAGATAGAGAGACAGACAAAAGGCGTGTAGGGGCACACAAGATGCACATTATATAGGTCAAGCATGAAAAACACGTGGTGTACTGGTGAACTGAGTGGAATCATGCAGTCGGCAAGAGCTTCGACTGTGTGTGAGGGTGAGTGAATATGCGTGGTAGGGTGTCATTTTGTGAAGCTAAACCTATCGATTTTGTAATGCATGAGTTTGCGTCAGTAGATAAATGCACAAACACGCATCCACAAACACACACACAAAGGAAGTGCTTTGTGTGAGCAACTGAGCAATCACGTGGTCTTCTCTAGCCGATCAAACTTCAGCACTTTCGTATTCGTACTCACGCTGGTGCTTGCTAGGTGAGAACGACATACATCCCCGGAAGTGAAGCTTGCGAGGGTGCTCAAAATACCGCATCAGTCTCGAGCTTTTACTCTCAGTACTTAGATTTTGTAAGTTTGATTGAGACTGATATCACAGGCTTCAACCGGAGATGCCGTGAGTGGAACGTTCTCACGCGAGACCGTATTTCAATGGTTCCAGCTTATTGGCTATCCAAATGGCCATTGTATACGGTATGCGTATGAGGACAAAGCTTTATAGTAGTAAGGAAAGACTAAATGGAATTATTGTATTCTAAAAGACGGATGTACAAACACTCGGTTTCGCTGAAGCGTAGTGACAAAAAAAAAGAAATCATCGTGATCATACTGTGTTCACAATCAGTGACAGAGTTTAATATTTCCTCCTTGATATTGTCCCATCCATATGTACACTTTTGTTACTATGATGTATTTATTGTTAACCTCAAAGAGGAAACAAAAGAACATAAGGTTTGCTGTGTTGTTTCGCTCGGTGTGGTGAACCCTGAGCCTCAGTATGTTCAGCAGTGGCTGTTTAGTTTTGCGGCTGGTTACTCCTCGCCTGCACCTCGCCAAACGTCCCCATACGACAAAGCGTCTCAATTATCCCTTCCTGATGAAGCCATACTCACTGCATTCTCGTGGAGTGGAGGTGGTTTCCCATCAAAGTGAGAGGACGAAAAGCCAGCAGCCGGGGCTATAACCGGGTTGGTGGACCACTGGTAGTTCACCTAGCGGGGTTGGCCAAAACACCTGATTCTAAACTAACCACGACGAGGCGTACGAACCAAAACACAACTTCCTGGTCGTGGCAGTGGTCACGGGCTCGATTGGTCATCTAGTTGTGTTAGACACCTTGAATATTTGACCCGGTCCAAAAAGAGTATGATCCGATGTACTGCACACCGGCCCCCAATTGATTGCGGTTTTCTCACACCGCCCGGTTGCCTTTCGGATCAGGCTTTGGCTAGCCAAAGGCTCCGGTTTTGGATTCCTCAGGAAAATGCACTTGGTTTGGCCTGGGCAACCAGTCATTATTCCGCCCACATGCAAATCATGGAATGTTTTTCTTTTTCGTAAAGATTATTGTACCATGATTTGTTTGGCACACCATGTTGATACAGACCTGTGGAAAGATGTATACATATATATATATATATATATATATATATATATATATATATATATATATATATATATATATATNTTCCGCCCACATGCAAATCATGGAATGTTTTTCTTTTTCGTAAAGATTATTGTACCATGATTTGTTTGGCACACAGTATGGGTTCAGACGTGTATGATAATATGTTTAACTACCGCCCTTAATGGAAATGAGACAACGCATAATATATGTTTTCTAATTTGTCAAATTTTCACCTATGTTTTGCCAAAAAGGAAAACCCATCCTCCTCATTAGTATGCGGTATTCTGATCGTTATCGTCATACCAGTGTAGACGAACTAAAAGCCTCATGATTCGAATTAAAAGCCATCATGACCGAAGCAGATTATTAAACTTCGTGATCCAGTCTGCTTGTGTTTGTTTGAAGAATTCCGATCTCTTGGTTTTATCCAATAACCGTTTTATAAGAGAAATTGAAATCTATCACCGTATGAGTTCACCTCATTCCGTTAGATTGTATATAGTCCTATACGTATGAAAATTGTGACCTAGGAAATTTAGATGTTCCACTGATGGTCATGGTACCATGCCACTCGTACTCAATGATGTGAGAAAGGAATGCTTATGACACATCCGGTCGATTTGAATGCCCCATGCTCACTAGTCGATTTATGCTAATTCGCATCATATGTGGTGCCAGCTACGGGTTTAAACTACGTTGCTTATTGATTTTGCGACTGAATCCAATATTATATACATTGTACACCATATTGCTGCTGCTTTTATGGTCACTATCACAAACACTGCCACCAAGCTGAATCGATATTTACACTCCAAGCACTAATCGAATTGAGGTGGCATTGCAGCTTAACTCTTAGTTAGCTGTGAAAGGTAATGGGGCTGCAAAACGTGATACATGTTAGACCTTGATCTAATGAGCACCTGTGACTCTACTCTTCGTAGATGAAAAAAGATAAACACGAAGAATAATCAAGTGTTTATGTTAAAACAACAATTTTTCTGCATTTCATTTCGAGCAGGGCGAGCGATGGCATAACTTGGAGGATAGCGGACTGAAGACATCATCGGGTATGATGGATGAATCCCGAAAAAGTTATGCAATACAAACAGCAGATCAACTCAGTTTAGATGTACTAACTGACCGGGACCTGAAATTACCAGTGTGCTTGGCAGTCGGACAGAATTAACAGGCCTTAAACATGCATGCAGAATCGTTCAATAAGACCACGGAACAAGTACCCATGTGGAAATTAATGATCAAGACATTCCCCACATTTAAAGTTTCATTTTATCGGTATTTAGTTGAGTATTTCACTGTTTATAACGTGAAAACAAAAAAGACAATCAGAAGCCTCTCTCGCAAATAAAATGTGATGCCCTGAGTATCTAAGGTGTTGGTGAGCGATGAGTGGAATTCCACTATAGGATGTTGTTGTATAGAATAAATATATATGAATTTCATGTCTGATTAATAAACCATATAAATAACTACTTCCAAAGATATAAGCATCATAGAATTATCTTCGTAAGCGATAGAACAACGGGAACAATTATTCTGATAACGAAACTGCTCTACTGTATTTTGGTTCTACCCACTGACTGAATTGCATTTTCGGTAGAGTACTGCACAACTTGTATTGATTTCCACCAAGAAATTGTCTTACTTGCCACATCTTCCAAATGCGAATTAGGATTGACGCTTTTTACGATAGCCCAACGAGCGCGAGACAAGTGCGATAAATGTGACAATGGCTGCCAGCATTCCGGAAAGCATGAGCAATGCGAACAAGGCGTTCAGACCAACATTAAAACTGCTCATCTCGTAACGGATGAAACGAGCAGGATCCTGCATAGCTTCCTCTAGTGTGACCATCTGAACTGAGCCCAGCATGAAGAGCACCAGCAAAAGAACACCACAGTTGGCAATCATTTTTGTGCTTCTGGTAAACTCAAACCATTCACTATGGTGCATATGCGCTCGAACCGGACCTCGCCTGCAGTGACCAATCAGCGTTCCGGAAAACTCTCATTGGATGGTGCAAGGTCACGGAAATAGACAGTTGTTGTGTGGATGAGTCAAGGTCAATGGAAAGAAGCTGAATTTGTGCAGCATCACAAGTGTGGGCAGAGCTCATCGGAAAACTTGTTAACGTGCATTCGCGTCTTTGTGTGCGGAAATGCTTGGCGACGGAATCGTGTGACTAAATGAGTACCGTGGAAATTACCATTGTTTGTGAAACATAAATGCAGAATGTGAATCCTTTCGGACGAGCACAGTCCTTGGAGCAAATCAATTAGTCCCAATAAAATTAGTTAACTCAACTTAGACTATCCTATTTTGTCATCGAATAGGAAAATCGTCGTATTTTCCATGACGTTTTCTCCGTTTCTATCAAGAATGTACTGAGGCCGAGTGTTTTGGAATTTTACAGGAATTTACTGATTATCGTTTATTTATACGACATCCCTGTGATAATGTTAAAAACTTTAAAATAATACAACCGTGTCAATCAGGAAAACTACAAAACACTTCTTCTAAATAAACGTAGTTGAGTTAGACGTGATTCCTTTGTTTGAGCGAAAACTAGTTAGACTGTATAACACCGTTTTACGCATGGATTGGGAGTTTTCAGCAAAACTCAGTTCAACTTCGACTGTAACCACCGCACGGAGACACAAGGAAATGTTTTACTGATAAACGCGAACGGTAGAGACACGTGTGTGACTGGGATAATCCACAAACGATCACATCGTTGCTTGTATCCGAAAGCACATTTTCGGTGACGATTAAACTAAATTGGGGAGAAGACAGTTAACGACATCAGTCGATAGGTACTGTCTTTCTACTTTCTTTCTATCTCTTTGCGACTTGCATTAGTGGCTCAAGCATTACTCCCCGTTTTGAGTATGCTGATGATATCACCGTATCCGTATCTAACCAATCAGAACTGGTTGCATATAACATCAACCTATCCCACCTTGTAAGATATTCCACTTTATCCAGTCTTCATCTTAATCCCGAAAAATTCCTTGAATGTATTTTTACTTCAAACCGTTACCCATCTTTTTCAGACAATGTTATGATTCAGGGAAAGCCGATGAGCAGGGTCAACCATGTGAACTACCTAGGTGTCAAACTTGAAAGCAACCTTAGCTGGCCTTTAAGTACCCTAACTGTTGGTAGCAAGCTGAAATCTCTCTCTCTCCTTTGAGATAAGAAGATTGAGTCACTTGTGTTCTGACATCGCGGTGATGGAAAATTTGGTTGACTATGTGTTCTTCTTATTCCCGTATACTGCTCTCCTGTGATTTTCCACGGTTCGCTAAAGGCCGATTTCAAGCTGCTGAAGTGTGGCCTCTCAACAATCTGCCGTGTTTCCCAAGTTCCTGCACCTGTTCTGATAGACAATGTCTGTGACGTTCATACCGTTGCCTGCTTGAAGTTTGCTGACAATACCCTATCTGTTCAAATAGTTGTTTAGCAGATTTGAAGTTTGTATGTCGATTGTGAAAAGTTCAGTAGCCTCGGTGGGATTCGAACCCACGCATGGACACCGCCTACGCTTTGTACGCGCATGCTCTACCAGCTGAGCTACCCTATCTGATTACATCCATCCTCTACACACTCTGACTTGTGTGCATGCAAATCCCACCCGTTCACTCGTTCTAAGTACAAACTTATCCCGTCTTGCATATCTGCCTACAGAATCTCTTTGGTACCCTATCTTTCCCTGATACTGACCGACAAAAGAGAACGTTCGTTCTGAGCTTTCTAATGCATCAAGTAGTTTCTTTTCACTCTTGGTTTCCTCCTTTTCCCCTTGTGACGGTGGTTTCCTTTTGGCCTAAATGTTACGCATAACTCTCTAACTCTCCAATACAATAAAATACATTACAATGGATACCACGCAATATTCATAGAGTACTCCCGTTCCTCTGTTTTCACCAGGTGGACGACAGTTTACTGATACATTGGAGTATGATGCAGGAAGCATGTTGAAGCAGCCCAGACGAATAGCTAATATCATTATCTTCTCACATATGAAAGTCGCCACCTTCGCTTGTTGATTCACTTACTCCCGTCCAGAAAGTTAATGGCAACCGGATGAGATCATGAATTGTCTTATGGCCATGTGGGTTGTCCCAGTCTGACTGAGCGTGATCAATTTTGTACAGGTCACAGCCTTATAAAGGGTAATTTAGAGTGGTTCAATGATAATTTAAGTGAAATTAGACTAGGTAACGCAGATCTCGTTGAATCCTCCTCCTCCTAGAGCAAAGCCTAGTGGGTTTGAATTTGTTGCCAGCATAACAGGGGGTGGAGGAAAACGATCGATAATCCAATAACAAATCATGAACTGATCACTTGTGTATTTTATCCGACTGCACTTGATTAACACTAAATACCCACCTCTTGATTTCCTGTAACGCTCAATTCAGACTTCATTCAGATATGACATTTTCATCTCTTGTTGTTAATTATACTAGTTTAAATCGGATTACATGTTGATCATATGAAGTACGACAATGTTACATTTTCAACAAGTCTCCTGTAACTAACTAAATCTTATTTGTGGACAGATGTCGGTGTATTGATTTCTGGTGTCGTCAGTTAAGTAATTTGCCGAAAAGACGACCAAACGATTATGTCATACAAATATTGCTAGAAACGCTGCAACGACGTTCTCAGTTGTATTCGATCTATATGCAGTATTGTATTGGATTATGTATAACGTTTTTTTGCAAGCACTGAAGCTCACATTTCAGTTACAAAATCATACACACTAACCGTCACAATGTACATAATCAACAGAGAGAAAAGCTTTTATAGACATTGGGACATTTCATAACCCAAGGTTAAGACAAAGTTCACTTATTGTCCGCTCTTTGTTCATGAGTAGATGAGCAACATACGGTATGGGTGAATTGCGAGATGCGTTAATTCGAGATGAAATTTGGCGGAATTGGGAGCATGTTGAATGATGGGAACGACAGTGTCAGTTCTGCATGCAATGGGTGGTCAGAATCTGTGAGAATCCTCTCAGCAAATTTCACACAGCTTTACACCTAATTCATTCACGGGAATAGAACAGACACGACTAATAATGGTAAGAGCGCGACTTTAGACTTTGAAATCCTGTTTGAGCAAACCAGGAAAAATAACTGAGGAACAGTAGAGTAAGATGAGGAAAACACATTGATAAACAAGGGTAGAAATAATTGACTGGGATGCGCGAAACTGCCTCAGCTTTCGTAATTGAAATGAAATGATCGCATTGTGCCGCAAAGTTTCGGTTCGAAATAACGAGCGATTTAGGTTCCGCAGATGATAAATGTCTGGACAGATATAGAGACTGGTCAGCTTTGATGATAGAACTACAGCGTTCGCTCACAGCAACCGGTCGATACTGATACCATATGGGTTACAGGTGGTTAAATTCAGTCCCCTGATGCAGGATATTTTGCAGGAATGTATAAATGTATATTGGGTGTCTGCAGAGTTATCTCAGACACGACCGTAAAGATTGCCAAATTCAAATATTTGAGATCATGGTCAACAAGGATAAGAAATAGTATGTAGTCGTCTTATACTCTGCACAAGTTTTTAACTGTCGGTGGATCTGATTTGGTTAATTATTTATCCAGATTGTACCGCAAATAAACTGCTCAGTTAGAGTTCGATATTGGTTGTATATTGAATTGAATTGTATTGAATTGAATGGTAAATTGTTGGAATCAAATCGGCCAGCATTATTTGGCATAGTGTACTAGAGTTTAAAATACGGCACACTTCCTGGAGTTCAGTTGAAAATACACAACGTCCACAAAACACAGCACTATAGTCACCGAATTATATTGATGCGATCGTCTAGTTTGCTCTTTGAAGGAAAATAGACAGTTCACGTTGACGACATTTGCATTCTTCATGCATTCTTCCATGTAGCATAAAACAGTGTACGTGCAGGGTATCCGATCAGACCACTAGGACACCTCACCGTGTTTTAAAATCCGTTTACCGTAATTGGTGAAAGCGGAACACATAACATGACCGCGTGCGTGTGGCGTGTGCAGGAACAGAAAACCATCATACGTCATCGCTTTATTATGGTGATTCTCAAAACTTGCACAGTATACATAAGCGTTGTTGATTCTTTTTCTCACAATCATTTAGTGTTCTTTCATCTCATGACCCTCTCTATCACTCCTTATTTGTCCCATCGATATTCGCTCCGTTCTGGTTACCGATTTCTGACCTGATCACATGAGA
Source organism: Echinostoma caproni (assembly GCA_900618425.1). Taxonomy (NCBI): domain Eukaryota; kingdom Metazoa; phylum Platyhelminthes; class Trematoda; order Plagiorchiida; family Echinostomatidae; genus Echinostoma; species Echinostoma caproni. The sequence continues at coordinate 11,594 of UZAN01042584.1, read as the reverse complement.
GCTTAGTTATACCAGTCTCTATTAAGTATAGGGACATGCAGACACACGTACACCGCTCACTCGTATGCCTTCAACCACACCAGTTCTCTTGTGACTTCCGTTGTCCCGTACTATTTCAAATGGAAATTCGTCGTGTATATGGCAAATAAAGCGTGAACTGAAAAGCCAGAAAGCATTGGACAGCTGTTTCGACCTGGCTGGGTCTCATCAGCAATGCGAATCCATCAACTCAACTGGGGATCGAACCCGGGACTTTATGAGCAGAACGCAAGCATGCCACCCACTTCGCCAGCGGGCAGCTGATCAGGCCGTTTATTTCATTTTCCATTTACACGACATAGCACAACCCATCTTTGCGAGCTTGTTGCACGCCACAGACCCTACTCAGGGTTATGACTCGGTTGAAAACAATCACAACCTGACTACTAAGTTCATGTGAGTAATGGAGGATTTGATTAAATTTCAAATGGGAATTGGTCGTGTATATAGCAAATGGTTGACCTGTATTCGTCCTGGCCTTGCTCTGTACCGGATCACCGCTTATCATTTATCGATTATTTAAGCACCTGTTCTGATGCTCTTCTGGAGTCACCTGTTCATGTATATACATACCTATGCATGCATGCACGCCTATCGTCATTTGCTGAGAGGTCGAATTGTGTGCGTTCAACATCACTTATGATTGGCTCATCCGTTGGGAGCTTCATTTCGCTGCATGACTGGATTTATTTATATGACTCCTTATACTTTGAGCACATTCTCTGTTTGACACACCGCGATGAGCTGTCCCCTTTTGAATCACCTTGATTGTAAGGTCTATTTCGAAAAAGCCAAGCGTTGTCATATTCCGATTTGACGGACTCATATCTGGAAGTGCCTTGACGACTGTCCTGACCCGGATACCTCACGAAGCAAGTTTTCTATATTATTTATCATGTCATTAGTTGATTCTTATTCATAGTACGATACATATTACTAGACTGTCTTGGTTTTCATTGCGTTGCAACCGAGACTTTGTGTGTCACTTGTCTCCAGGTTTAACACGAGGTGGTCATTTTAGTTCCGTGGAAAAAGAATTAACAACCACACACCACAAAAAGAAACGCAATTTTGATAGCAGTGTTCATGAGAGATTCAAATTAACAGTTTCATGAAACAGGACGAAAACGCGTAAATTTATCAACGAACCGAAACCAGGATAATGATGTGGTAGGCCCCACGTGACACACAACCGGGTCTTTCAGCTTGTGTTTCTCTGCCGTCAGTTGATGCATCTATCATTAATTTTCCGTTGGAAATTATTCTTTGGGCTCAAACAATCGTTAAGGCAAGCGTAACATCAAGGCAACAAAATTCCACTATCAAGGACATGTCGTCAATACCAACCTGGATTCTGGCCGCTGTTAACCAGATTCCAATAGATTAATTAGGTGACATTTTTTATCAGTAAACTGCGCCTTCTCACAAATTCTCCTTAGAGGCAACTTGTCAGGGTAAATTTAGGTAATCATTGGAAAGGAAATTTAAACCGTTTCCACTGATTATGTAAAAAAGAATGTATCCATTTACCGGTTTTGAGTGAGTTTACGGCTCGTATTTGTCTTCGTGTACGGCACACTGAGTAGCTGAGATCGATTCTATGGTCCAATTGGAGCAAGCAACAAACTGAGCTTTCATCAAATAAGACAATCTCTGAGACTGAGCGAGAAACAATGAGGTTATCGTATAGGGAAAGAATTCTGGAGTTGTGCGGCCTTATTATAGAAAATCCAGAAGACGGTAAGTAGGACGATCAGCTGTTTCCAAATCGGAATTTCCTTGAACGCTGATTTGTAAATGACGTTCCAAAATCACCATTCACCCTCAGTAAAACAAAACTATCAGCATGGACTGTCATTCAACCAAGCCAGCAAAGACACAGGGAAAGCCCAAAGAGATAAAAACAAGGTAGTGTGCAGTTATTGACAGATACCCAACTTTGCAATAGTGTCCATTATTGTATTGTATTGTATTGTATTATAAATGACTTGTTCAGGCGACTGTGTCTACATTTCACTCAGAAAATGTGTTCAACGTTACAATGGGATAAAAAATGAAATAAAAATTAATATACAACAACGAAATGGGTAATTATCTTTGTAAGTTTAAAATTAGTTCGCTACGGATCTTCACCGTGTCAGTGAGAATACGAAACAGATAGGGAACCGTTTATGAGAGAGAACAAGCAGCGAGAATTGGATCGGGTTGTATCGAGTGGGAACGGCAAGCAGATAAATCGGGAGTGAGTGGATGACTGGGGTCATTGAGTATCTTATGAGCGAAAGTCTCACATGAAGTGAAATGCAAATTACACAATTTTGTGATCAGAGTTTTTAAAGGAATAAGAGAACCGCGGTTGATGATTGCTAAACCACGGTGTAGGGTAATGAAGTCCTTTCTAAGTAGATCAGGGGAATTAACGGGCGAACAATAAAGTATGATAGGAAAATGCATTGATAAACAAAGGAACATACAGTTTCACGCCGCACTGGATATTTGAAAAGACAACCGACGCAGTCTACCAACACAAGCAAGCACATGCGAGGACCACCGTAGATTGCAATCTATGGGGACTCTAGGTAGTTCATGGTATGTGTTCTGGTGATGGGTAAGGAACTGATTACTAAGAGATCCAGGGGGTATTCGGATCGAGATAGGCTATAAATGCATTGACAGTGTTTAGACCAGATTTGTTCGAAAATGATTGCATTAGCAATAAATTGTCGGAAAATGATTCTTTGTCCGATTGGTTTGAGATGGCCTGACACATGACCATATCATCCACAAAATTGAAGGTTTTGACTGATGGGATTGAGGGTAAGTCACTGATGAAAGTCGAAAATAGGTAGGGGGAGAGCACAGCACCCTGAGGGAATCCAGAATTATTCACCAATGATTTTGAAATAGTGCCCTTTTGTTTTCGTTCTTTGAATCCTTCCTGTGAAATAATCTTTCAATCATGACAACAAGTTGGTGAGGTAACCGAATGACTCTAACTTGTGCAGGAGGAGAGATCGTGGAACGGAATCGAAAGCGGAGGAGTAGTCAAGAAAAACACAACGAACCGACTTTTGAGAACTATCTAAAGATTTGAAAATAAAGTCCATCATTAAGGATACGGCATCCGAAGTGCATCTATTTGGCTTGTACGCAAACTGGAGGGGGTCATTGGGAACAATAATACCAGACTGCAAAGCGGATGAGAATAGCGCGCTGTGCAAGTTTGAGTCCAGCGGATATCGATGGAACGAAAGCGTTTAGATGAAATACTAGATGCAGGTGATTTAGGAATGGTAACAATGGTGAACGGCCTCCAGGAATCCGGAATGGAACTTGTGTAAAAGGATTAGTTAATAAGGGACGTAAACATTTCTGTAACTGAACCAGGGCCATATTTGAGCAATGAGGAAGGTAAACCATAGAGAACAACTGCGTTCATGATTTTCAGGGTTTTAAGAAAATGAAAGATTTTCTGATGGATGACTGGGTGTATGGTAGACAGGTGATCTATGGGGTACGGAGACAGGAGAGTATTCGAAGGATGAATGAATGCAGCATTGAGGCTGTCCACCTCAATAATTTTGTTTGTTGTCCGTTTCTTCTGTCGTCAAAGCAATCTGATTCCTGGCCATAACCGTCTTCCATCTCCAGCTCCCAGAACTTGCTTCGCAAATGAAGCATTTAGTCTTTTGATCTCTACCCCGATTTGTAGTGTGAGCTGTTTGATGTATCTTGAACGCCAACTCTTTTTTATCTTCTAAGAGCTTTTACCCGCGGAGAGCAGATTCTGCTAGAGTGAATAAAATCTGTCACCATAGGACAGCATAGATTAAAAATCCCGTTAGCTGTTTCTGTAAAATGTTGAACAGAACAGAGACACTGTTGAATGGAAAACCATGAGTATACAATAGCAAGAGATGTTCTCACGAGATGGAGTCTGTCGGCTGAAAGGTTCCGAATTTTTTATGTTTATTTGTTCTGTTTGAATACATGAGGGGTATGCTAACCGAAAATAAACTTTTGGTCTAAGACATTGGGGACAGTGGTCACTAGACGAAATTGGCGCCTTCCGTTTGGAAAAGAATATATTAGGGTGATTAGTATTAAGCTTGTCCAAAGTAGCATTACCCCTGGTGGGCATTAAAGAGAAATCTGATAGACTGAGATAAAGTGGAGTTTGGGCTGATCCGTGATTAACGTCACCGACAATTAAAATTGAATTATCGTCCACTAAGGGAGGAAAGGAATGCATTGTAAAAAGATCTAATTTCAGTTTGTGAGCAAGAAGTGTATAGATTTGTACTTATTGTGCTCCGATAAGGGGGAAACCTAGGCCGGCAGGAAACAGCAAGATGGTCAATACCATAAGAGGAGAAAACAAACAAAATTTCGGACTTCCCGCACCAACTAAAGTTAATGTAGGTTTTTACACCGCCTCCGGACCACTTTTGCTTCTTTCTATGTCGAAAACTTGCAAAACCAGGTATGCTGATCAGCAAATGGTTTATGTTTTCGTTGAGCTACGATTCCTGTGTGCATATCACACACGTATTTGTGTCCACGCGATGAGTTAGTGGATCCGTGAGTTCAGCCAGTTTGCTAAACAGTGAGTGAATGTTGGAACTGATTAATGACGGAACCGTCATCTTCATGGGAGTAATGTTTGCGAGCGCAGTCTATCATCGGGCACGCTTTTTCTTGCTCCGAGCAGAAAATCCGGTTCGGGCAGATCCATGGTAGTTGGATAACACAGAAAAATAACAAATATCCTTTAGACTTAGTAATAATTCCCTGGGATACGAATATCGAGGGAACAAGGCAGAAACTGAGTAATAAATTCCTATGCAACAGTGAATACAAACGTAGCGCAGACAATCGAAGGGCGCGTGTTATATAAAAATAATCTCAAGATACCTGCTGAACGGATGGCAGCGTAAAAGTCACTGCTTTCGATGGTTCCTAATTAAACTCAGCGAATTAATAAACACACTCAGGTTAATTCATGGCAACTACTTATTTTATCCTAAGAACTCGGCAAGTTAAATTGATATATTCTGTAGTTTATTTTTTATGTTTATTGACCTGTGTGAGAATTGATTTATTTGACTTGGCGTCAACTAACTGCCGCTTATATTATAATTGTTAATACTAATATGAATATTTTTATAGAGGAAGGTGATGCACTACCGAAGAGCATAATGAATTGGAAGAACAACCGAGATCCTACAACGACGGGCACGCACATCGCATTGCAGTGTTGCACGGGACAGCATTATAGGTTGCCTGGAAGCAATCAGCTCCCTGAACAATATGACAATGATTCAAAAACATGCTGTAAGCAGGGAACAAACCAATCGATCTCGGTGATTGTGTCACTCCTGCAGGAGCGGTACGAGATCAACCAGCGATGTGTCCCTCGCCAAGCTCTAGTCCGGAATATTGAACTGGAAGTTGACTGAACAAAATTTGACGGTGTGCGCTAACTGATTTCCAGTTTGATCAGAACACTCTTATTCACTCAACTAGCCTTCTCCATTACACAAAGATCTCAATTTTTAATATTACATGTATGGGCATAGTATTTTAGAATAGATCTGTGTAAAACGTTCGACTTTTTCTCGCGGAAGTTAGATGTGTGTTATCTTCATTTGCTCTCAAATCAGCTTACTAATGCACGTTCTGTAACTACTGTTATAACCAAGATCGAATGTTACTAAGGTTTTATGTTGTAACTGCCACGTTCAGGGTTATCACTAATCAATGAAACAAGGAGAGATCGATCGAGGAGAATTTTAACTAGAGTCATATCCTATTCCAAAGGAATCCTTCCCCAAATTTGACTTATCGTTTTCAACGTTTGTTTTTTCGTGACTTATGTGAGGGTATATATATAATTATAGTGATTTATTATCACGGATAAAACCCAGCAATCACTCTTCCTCCTCAAGCATTTTGTGAGTCTTGAGAATTGATAATCCAGTCAACACTTTTTGAGGCATAAACGTTGCAGCTTTGGTGTTTCAGTACGCGTCAGTCTGTGAGCACGCCGGAGAAATTTCATTCGCATTATTGTTGATTTTTTCTAAATGAATCGAAGCATTCTTCCGAACCCCATCAACAATGATGGTGTCGGCCTTGATTTCAACTACATGACATCTCTTCTATAGCTTAAAAGTTGTCGCCAAAGTATTTTTCCTTGCCCTAAGGGTTCATATATAATTTCTGAAAGAGAACTTTGTCATGTATACAACCAATGTAGCGTGTAATGAAAGGCTAAGAAGCACTGGGCACCTGTTTCGACCTGGTTGGGTCTCATCAGCAGTGCAAATGCTTGTGAGATCCCGGGCTTTAACCCCAGTTGGGTCGATGGATTCACACTGACAAACAGGTCCGAACAGCTGTCCAATGCTTGCTGGCTTTTCAGTTCACGCTTCAGTTGCTATATATATACGACGAATTCTTCTTTTGAAATATAATTTCCCGTCGCACGTAATTCCACCAGTTGTTTGTTATACGCTGGTCGAATAACGCGGTACGAGTTTTGAGCACGTTAAGATCAAACGGAATATGCTCAATTGACCCTGTATCACACCAATGATCTTGTTACAATGCGTCTCGGCACGAGGTCCGGCAGAACTGGGATCCGAACCGAATGTGCCAATCCCTCGTTAATGCCACCTAACCCTCGGCTGCATGATTCAGTGGATTGCACTAACACTGAGCGAAAATCATCGGCCATTAGAAATAACTGTTGACTTCCAGTGTTTAGTCTTGTTTTCCAATTCACTGAAACGCATTGGGTATTCGCGTAGTGGTTCAAAATAATTCCATATATGAATTGAATAAATGAGTTCATTGTTGCTTTCCATTTGATATCAGCTGCGTTATGTTTTATTTGAAACTTTCCCCATGAAACCAAACAGCTGGTAGATATGTAGATGTGAATGTGCACCGATTATGGGTCGCATCACTTTGGCATCTAGTGTTAAAATAAAACGACATGACTGTAAAAATCAATTCGGGTTGATTAAAATACCGTTCTACGTGAACGGATACATTGTTGTATGAGGAACCAATTGATCTCTGCAACCATGTACCCTTCTGAGCAAATATATCATTAGTGACTGTTGGAGAAATGACTAATGCCTTCTATTGCCCTGATGATAGCGCAGATCACATGGTTGGTGATCGGAGTGATCGAGTGATTGACTGACGGACTGATCTATAGAAGTAGTTAACTAGCAAACAACTGATTGGTTGGGTAAATGATTGCTAGGAAAACTAGATGGATGGTAGGATCGATGGATAGGTGAATGAACAAACCATGAAAATAGCTGCTGGAATGAATAAGTTATTATGGCAGTCTGCATGTTACCATTTTATTCAGTGAAACACTACAATACCATCGGGCAATTCGATATTACTCTGATTCTTTTCTCCACGTCACATTTTGCCTGTTCGTGAGTAAATCCATTTTACCGATAAAGAGAGAAGCTATAATTTGTCCCCAAAATCATTTGATAACTTGACTCCTCACGAAAAACCGAATGTCTCTTTCTTCCAATAGCTTTCTGAGCACAGCTTGCCTGTTGCAACGGCGAAAGGTCCTCTTAAATTTACGCAAAATTATAGTGTATCTATTGGTGTTGCAATTGTCCCACTTTACACTAGCGACCTCCCTCATTTCCACACACCTCACAGACGGAACAAGCGCTGGTGATCTACTGATCGATAACCCCCATCCATAGGATGATTGTTTCGACTTTCCGGAAAATAGACTTTATCTTCACTTTCTTGTACCATATAACGATCATTGAATATCACACTGACCTCGTCAATCATAAAATATGGCAGATTAGGCAGTTTATAACAGAATTTTCTCTCATCTTTCAACATCAAACGTTTTCGCAGACCGATATTGATAAATGTGTCGGCATAATGTTGTGCAGAAATACTCACTGGTTTCCGCGATTCGGAAGCAGCAATCGTCAAAGAGTTCGGAAAACCGAGAAAACTGCACTGAATGCAACTGATTCCCTGTGAAATACTTCCGTAATAAAAGAGAAATTAATGTTTTATCGTTTTCTCCAAATATCCTCAAATGTTCACGTCTATAAGGTGATATCCCAAGCGAAATTTTCCGTTACCTTTTCCGTCCATAAGCTTTTCGACATATAGAACAGGTCAACTTATAGGATATTGTGAACTGAAAACGACCGTTTCCTCAGCCTCATCACAAATCCGGGATGACTTGATCCCGGTCGGTCCGAATCAGAATGTCGCTCCAATTGTCCTTCTCTCACATCAGTAATATAGTAGTCCCCCATGATGCTCGATTAATCGTCCACAGGTACCGAGTTTGCCGGATACATTTTCCCTTGAATTTGACCTTTTTATGTCCTATTCACCTTTGTCCCTTTTCTGTTGCCGACCTTCGCTACACCATTGTTTGTATTCCTATCCCATTTTCGTTTCCCGAAACTGCTCAAGATGCCTCTTTCGGGCCGCAGAAAACTCTCTTCAACTTGTCTTGATTCGGTCCACATAAGGATTCTGGTATGCACAAAACACACAAGTCCTCCCCTCTCTCGAACGGAGCAATTGTTCTCTCGCCCCTTTATCGAAGTATTAAGCCACTAATACCTCCTTTTCGAGGAAAACAGTGTGCAATTTATCTTGCTAAATTAATGAAGCATCATGGGATCAATAATCGGTAATTGTGAAATTCATTACCGTTTAAAATTTATTACCATTTATTGTTAGTACGATCACCTCAACCACTTTTCCCAAATAGAAACTCATTGTGATGGATCAGGATATGTTAAACTACTGAGCAGGTTTAGGAGTTACGTTAAGTCCGTGGTCCGCTAAAACTTCGCTTTTGTGTTCATTATGCTTATCTTGTGTCAGTTTGAAATGTTTAGGTGGTCGAATAGCTAAAATTGACTCGGCATGCACTATTTAGATGTCATGTGTACAACTAAAATGAATTAGAAGCACTACGAAGCTAGGTGCTCCCTGTTAAGACCCTGTAGCAATCCACAGCTTGAAGCTGTTTGGGCTTGTAAACATGTAAGATTGTCCGACACGTTAGCACCTGTCTACGCAGGCTATATCCAGCATCCGTCTTTTATGTCAAAATTGCGCGCATTTATCTCTGCAGTCGTAATTTGGAAATTATCGCGTAGCCGATGGGTGATTTCCCCGAACGTGTGTCTGCCCATCAGTAGCCCACTATGACTGGACCTGCAATACTATCCCACTGGGAGTGCGATATTTCCCGCTCGTTTAAAAAGCTCTAAAACTAGAGGATCTGGTTAATAGCACCCTGTCGTATAAAAATATGCATTACTTTTCAAATCAAATCCTCTCAAATGAGACAATCTGCATCCCTTCCTGTTGGTTGTGTGGCACAGTACTGGTTCGATTGTTGTATCCTATCGTACCACACAGTCTATGAATGTAAGTTTTGAATGATTAACTTGCATATGGTTGAAAATATGTTCGGAAATACTAAAAATTGAAAATGACTGCAATGCGCACAGTGAATAGTGAATCATACCATATCCCTTATGCTCCAATTAGATTGGAAATAATTTAGAAACGATTGTGTTCATCTGGAAGGCCAATACATTTCATAGGCGATTGAACAACCTTGCCGTATCTGATAAGAACAGAACAGAACAGAACAGAACACGACAGTAAACCAAGGAGACCGGGTGGTAGTATGGTGCCACTTTATTCAACGGCATTCGATAAAATGAACAAAACTGACTACGCAAAAGCGTCTCCAATCACTGAAAGATATCATCATTTGTCTGGAGTAACTATTGGGTCAGTGTATGGGTTTCTCATATTCGCACCCCCAAATGTGTTTAGTTTGTGAAAAACAGAAAATCAGTTTTTTAGAATGTAAGTAATTTTTACCGAACGACTGTCAGGCAAATCAAATCTTTTGAGTTTTTTTTCAAATTGATGCGTTGCAATTTTTCTAAATCGACTTGACGTGACCACTGAACGGAGGACGAAAATGTTCTGAAATGGACCGTCTCCGGGGAGGGAGAAAAACTGACTGTGACTGTATGGTGAATTGAGGCTGCTATCTCTGTCACACGTGTCTATTAGGCAGGATGACCGATCGGTATGTAGGTCGAATGAAGAAAATTACTGGTGAATGGAACAACGTGAACACGATGAGTCACGGATCTGCATGTAATTTGTTGAGAATCAAGGAGAATGATGCTTTCCAACAATACAATGCTGTGTAAATTAAAACCAGACAAAAGGAAACGAAGGTTTATCCGGGAACAAATGACGGAATTTACTGGAGTTTAAAAACGCCCGATTTAAAAAGCCTTTGATCTCGTGGATTATGAAAGCTGGTACATACCATATCTCTTATCAAACGGGAAATGTTGATATTTCTTTCTAAGCGATGAGTGTGGTATACTGCATACCCAAGCCTATTCACTCTGATTCCCAGTATTACCTCATGCTTTAATCAATCATCCCAGCCCGAGTGACATTTTAATTGTACGGACATTCGGCAGGACAGCTAGTGTCTGATGTTGAATCATCGTACTCAGTCATGGCGGACCAACCATTGAGAATTACATGATCTTAAAGGTTATTGTATTGATTAGTCTGTGTAGGATTTCATGTGCATTGAGTTATGTGCACTCGATCGATCCGTAGCCGTCACGCGCACCTATTATATTGGCTAACTGCACTAAGTGGGGATCACTCGTATTTCCCTAGAGCTGTCTGTGATGTAGTACATACATCGATGCACACACGTTTGCCTGAATGGGAGCCGGACTATGTAGTATATGATAGAGCACCAGGCCGTGTTTCAATTTACACAACAGTCGATCGAAATTCTCGGCAATTCCTAACTACTTATTGTTACAGTAGTAGTGAAACTGCGCTTCCGACTATGGCCTCGTGAGGACATGATACATACCAGAACACAAGTCCCAAAGCGAACAAATGTTTTCGAATGATTCATAATCATATATGGGTTTGTTGTTAGTGGAGATTCATTTTCACGCTGATATGATCTGTACAGGCACAATTATGAATCATTCGAAAACAGTTGCTCGCATTCGGATTTGTGTTCTGATATTACAATGGGATTATTCTGGAATTTGAAACATGTGTATATTACACAGAAATTTACATTTCATGTGAGTAATGGAGGATTTGATTAAACTCCGAATGGGAAGTCGTTGTGTGCCTAGCAAATGAAGCGTGAACTGAAAATCTAGGAAGCACTGGGCAGCTGTTTTCACAACCAGGAGCAGATAAATGACTCCGCAAATTTTCTCTGGAGGCACAAGCCTGGTTAATGATGGTTAATAGCATCTACTAGTGTACACAACAACAGATCATCGTGCACAATAATCATTGGACTGATTCTGAACGAGTTGTCCACATGAATTAAACAACTGTTGCCAATCAATTTCAAAGGTACTGAGTATTGATCGCTACAGTGCCTTAACAGGGAGCACCTAGCTTCGTAGTGCTTCTAATTCATTTTAGTTGTACACATGACA
>UZAN01042583.1:18831-34018 GCA_900618425.1 Echinostoma caproni | reverse complement strand
CTAAGATACAATTTCTTATGTAATCCACGGAGCACATTACGGAGAATAGAAAATAGAAATGGAAGCACTCACGAACGAAAATGGATGCATCCTTTCCCCCCGAAGTGTTTTAAAGCTATCTTATGAAATCGATGATGAACTGTAATGCTAATTCTTTTGGTCTCCTATTTCTTGTGATTTTTTCAGATATTTTGTCCTTGTGGATGGATCAAACATATATGTGTATACTTATGATGCTCGATTGGTTTGCTCGCCACGCCAAGCCAATATACGTACGGAACTGTTGCATCCGGATGTTTTGGCCGTGAGTAACGATTCGCTAGCTGTCACGAACCGGGCAGACGAGAAATGTGAGCAGTTTTGCTAATGAATAAAGAGTCACAATTTCATTGATTCACGTCGTACTTCTTATTTATTCACTTATTTAGTTATATATTCCGAAAGAATTTTTGATGCATATATTAGTTGTTTGGAGGAAATCAGAGCCTGGTTTTCGGACATTGACTTCTTGACGATCCTAAAATCCAATGTTCGTGAGAATCTAGGATGTGCGACACATTGCGCAAGAGCATCATCAAACACCATGAAGCACGTTGAATTACTAAAACGTGTTTTAATATCATTGGAAGCTTACTTATTGCCCCGTTTCCTATAAGAATACATTAGACCACACACCGAGTATGCCATACAGGCTTGGGTCCGTGACTAATTCGCGATCAGCGGACACTAGAATATCAGCAAAAAACAGTAATCAAAATGATCAAAGAGTTACAATCTAAAACTGATGGTGAAAGGTGAGACATGTTCCTCGTATATCAAATACAACATCAACCTAACCGCCCGTGTAGTACTCTACTAACACCATCCAGGAATGGTCACCTCCGAGGACATCCGTTTAAACTTCTGCTGCAAAAGAGTCGGCTCGACTGCAGGCGTCATTCTTTCCGCCTCAGAGATTGTAATACCTGGAATTCTCCTCTACCGCGAGTTTTCCGTGCTCCAACCATCGATTTATTCAAGTCACGACTTGATGAAGCATTTAAATGCAGCTATTTAGCGCTCGTGAGTGAATGTTATAATTTGATATTTAATTATACTATGAACCGAGCCAAGTGTGTACAGATCCTATGGGATTCAATAAGCGTCAACTTTGTGAAAAACCCTTAACAAAAATTTGAATTTGAATAACCGCCGCAAACTCACGGGTGCCAGTTATGTTGTTTGTGAGAGTTTCAAAACCATCAATTATCCTCAATCAATACAATTATGAGACAACAAGGATCAGTGGAGTTTGACAGTATTTGGTACAACCAAAACAAGTCCCAACATGATAATATGTGGTCAGTACTCATCTATGACTGTCCGTTGATTAATTGCTTTTTCTTTGCTTATAACTGGTGTCATGATTGTCCATTGAGTGCAATGAAATTACAAATTATTATAAGTCATACCATTATTGTCATCATTGTGGCCTTCAGCTGTTCAATGTTTCCTTAGGGCACTTGAAAACGCGAATTCACCTGCTTTTTGTTTCTTCTAACAATATAATATGCAAGCTCTGTAACCCCGAACTTTGTTTGATGCATTAAGAAGTTCAATTTGCAATAGTAGTTGAGATAACGGTGGAAGATCATTTCACACTTCCAATTTGCATCTATTCATTGCGGCTGATACAAGATGGTCGCAAAACCAACCGTCAAACAGATGACTTATTTCAGTTTCTTTAGGTGTGCACTTTTCGGAGAACACTGATATAAGCCAGAGTTGTGAGCCAATTCCGCTAAGGTGATTTGAAGTTTCTACAGAGCCAACCGTAACATGTAAATCGTTTTGTTTTCGGTCAAATTACTGCTAAATAACTGTACTGCATTGTGAAAAATCAAGAAATCTGTTGTTCCCGATTTCAGCCGTCTATCTTTTTGACATATGCACTGGAAAACCGCTGGGAGATGGGAAACCAGTCGTACATTCAGTGAGTTTGTGAGCTCAGTTATTCAGATCGTGATGTGATTTATCCGCTCAGAGATTTCTTCCAATATAAAACTAATCCTGCTCTGGTATTGTTCAGCTAACGACTATTCCTTAACTGGGATATAATTTTACTTTCAAGTAAATATTGCTATAAAATTGAACTAGTCGATTCTCATTTCATGGCCTTGTTAATTGGAAATAGGAAACCAGGATCCGTTGATAGCAGATCGGATTCTATCAAAACACCCTTTTAAAAGTTTGATTTTAGGACCTGAAATTTGGCTATACAAATGTATTCCACCATTCCAATTGGGAAGGTATCTTAAAGTTGATATGATGGTAATCCTTTTTAATTTATGTTTTGAAGAAAAACATGATTGCCTTCTAGGAAACGATAGGTAATTTCAAGAGAGCTGTGGAGGCAAAATAAATGAATAATAGTAGCAAGTGACACTCAAAGAGCATATCGATTGTTGACCAAATATTGGAAATGCTACTCTCGTAATAATCAATTTCACGATATCGTGATATCATATAGTTAGTGAAGGATAAGCACGTTTCATTAACATCCATGGCAAAAACCATGATCTCATTTGGGATTGATTGTATATCTTGATAATGATTTCACTTTCCCCTCGATTTGTGATCACCAACTTATTCTAAAATTACTCGTCTTTTCACAGACAGAAATTATAAAGATTGGTTTGGATCAATGTGGTCAACCGTTAGAGCGGAGATTGGTGATACTGGATCGAAACAAAGATTTGTACCTGATGTCCATTCGAGTTTTTGGCACGAGCAGAAAATTGGTCAAATTAAGTAAGTGAGTCTGAACACGGCTGTGGTTTGTAGGTAATGTTTAAACAACATGATCAGTGAAACAGCAGATTGATGTTTCTCGCTAATTTGATGCAAATTGAAAACCGCCACTGAGTATACCGTATGTAATTGGTTTGGTTTTAGTTTGACTGCCGTTTCTTGCAATCGACTCCGTGCTAGACAGTTTGATCAGAATGGGTCTCTCGTAATGTGAGTTTTATGCTCCCCAGACTCGAGCAATAAATACATGTTGACAGGTACTATGGAGAATGCGAAATAAAGTCCGAAAGAGATAGCAAGAATAAGTATATTTGTTCACAGAACCATTGAGGGGGATTCGATTGCAGAATGTCGTTACCACGGTACTTGGGATTCTAACAATGTGCCTGTGCTTCATTTATTGATTTCTAATGCGAAATTGATTTTAGTTTTGTGCTTACGGTTTCTATGGCATAAGTGTAACTGTACTCGTGCATCAGGAGCACTCGCAGAATCAAATGGTAAAATCATTTAATCGAAGATAATCTCAGTAGATATACAGATACAACCATTTCTGATTCAACCCATAAATCATACAATCTAATGAAAGAGAATAATGTGAAATGAAAATTTCCGACGTGATAGTTTGAACACTGTTCCAAGAAACCAGATCAGCTTCAAATAAGAAATACGTCTACTAGTTTGCCGCAAGCACAAAACCAACAGGAGATGTAAACATTTTGTTAACCTCTGCATTTGTTTTATTCAGTTTACCAATCTCCAACACAAGTGTTTATGACATGTTGACTGCAGTAGTGTGTACTGAAAGTGATAGAACTAAATTGATTGTGCAGTTGACCATCTGAGTCGGCTTCACAATCAGTCACTTCCTGTTTTCATCGCTCATATCAATTCACGGTGCACGACACGTATGCGGTTTCTGTATTCTTTTGGAACAATCTGATTTGAACATAATTCCCTCCTGAACCTTTTTGCATGATTCAAACACGGCTGTAATGCACTCGTGGCACACACATTACATGTTTCAGGTACAATGGCGACTTCTTTTGTGTGGTGCGAAACGTCCAATCTACTCGCGGCCGTCTCAAATGACACTCTGTCCGTCTGGTTCTATCCGAACATTGCATTTATTGACAACGATTTGTTGAACTTGACAATGCAAGAATTCGAAAATCAGTAAGTGGAATCGTTTGAACGCGAAACGAGTGATTCATTTATTCGAATGTCTTTCTGACTTAGTGAGAATGTTTCTTAGCACTTGTACCAATTATAATGACTTGATTGGAAAATTTAAAAATTTAAAATTCAAGAAATTACGATCGATTGCCTAAGAGTGAGAGAGGCGGCCCTCATTCAAAGACTTTCCGAGAATATTTAGGACTGAAGAGTCTGGATAGAGGTGGATGAATTCTAACACATGAACCAAATACTGGTTATTAAAAGCCAAAGCCATTTCGCACAATCATGTTCATTTTCAACTCGGAATAATATATATATATATATAACAACAGTTTTCAGTTTGCACAACCATTAACCACGCATATTTTTGCGCCGGTTTTGCTGTCTTTTAGCTGCCCTGGAAGCGGGCGACTTGTTATAAAAAATAAATAAATATCTTTTTACTTCCTTTCTTTTTTATTGAATGTACAAATGTACAGTCAACATTCAAGAAGGGAGCTGCGGCCCTACAAAGGTTGCCTGGGGAAATACATAAATAGGGAAGACGGGCGGCGGTGGAGAAGTTCGAACTCGGGACACACTGGTCACAATTTGGTGACCTAACCACTTCACCATTACTGCGGTTCTTGGCGCTCGTCAGGCATGCGTATCCGGTAGTCTTTTGTCTTTTCGTTCATATACTTGTACCCAGGAAGTGTATTTTCGCCACAATAACCTCATTTGCATCACCAGGTAATTCTTTTAGTACAGCTCTTTCAGATCCAGTCCATTGATGAATCAATACTATGATTCGATGTTTTGTAGGTGGGTAGGACACTACTAATATATAAGTAAATAGATAAATAAAGATATACATGGCGATATATTAGAGTTCACTTATCCGCAAAGATTTATTATCAAACTTCAAGCATTTCATTTTTCAAAGCGACAGTTTGAGAATGTCACCTAATCCACTGGTAACCATGACGCCTAACTGGCAATAATTTGTGTTTCAGCGAGGAGTTTGGCAAACATCCGGAGTTGTTAAGTTTCTATCGCGATCGACTACGTCTACGTCGCACCGATGGCAGTGAGATGTCATTCACCGTGTCGCCCTATCCGGACAAGCTTCATCAGTTGATTCTGCTAAACAAGTGGAACGAAGCCTTGAGCTTCTGTCGTAATGTCAAAGTGAGTGTTTGTTAAGTGATCTTCGAAATAGACGTTCCGAAATCACACGTTCTGCATTATTATTTCTCACCCTATAAGATACGTGAGGGTATATTATGAGTTATATTGATTGCTGCTGAGGTTGTACCAGGAACACCCCTTGATTTTACAGGATCCACGGCACGCAGAACCCCATTCATTATTTTTGATTCGATTAATCTCGTCAACTATTTCTCTATTATTTATTATTCTTATTATTTATTGATTTATCTATGCGGTTTATATTTTTACATTATACGCTACTTCTAAGAAGTTTTCCAAGTGGCTTATCTTCTTCTGAATATATATTATGTTTCACACGTTTCTGAGTCCACACTGTGCCAGACAAATCACGCTACAATAGTCGTTATAAAAAGAAAAATGTCCTGCTTTTCTCGTGAGCGGGATACTTTCAGTTTACATTGACCAAAGCAGGTGAATTTCTTTGGGGAAATCACAACTGAAGGCTTTGACTAGCCAAAGCTTGACTCACAAGACGGTGGGGCAGTGTTTGAAAACCACTATCCACTAGAGGTCGGTGTGCAGTCCATCGGATGATAAGCCCTTTGGACGGTGTCAAGCATTCAAGATGTCCAATGCACCTCGAGGCCCAGACGAGCTGGTGATCACTGCGACAAACAGGACGATGTGGATGTAGGTTTTGTACGCCACATCTCAGTTGGTTTTGAATCATGTATTTTAGCCAACTCAGCCTAGGCGAAGTGCAAGTGATTCATCGAACCTGTTCTAGCTCAGGATGTTAAATTTTCGTCCTCTGACTTTGTTGGGAAAACACCTCCTCTAGGTGAAGGCTATCATGGAACGTTTATCCTTTTATAAAGATTATTGCACCATGATTTATTTGGCACACATTCTGAACTCAAATGTTCGTGAAATACAATACATACGCGAAGGCAGTGTGTAGGGCTTCCTCAGAAGTGGTTATTTCAGACACTTGATCATATGGGAGCATTTTTCAAGGTGCAAGGGAAGGATGAACAACCAAAACCCAAAACACGCACCCCCTATCACACAGGCTTTTTCGGAAATGTTGATATTATTCAACAAATCATTCGGTGAACATCTTTTGCCCACTCGAAATAAACTTTGGGTTGCCCCTACATCCGGCTATCCATGAAGTGTCAAGTGTAAGCTGCAACAGTTTGAACGAGGCTGTTGTATTGTGCAAACACACGACCGTTACGCCTACCAATAAAAAGTTCTCTGTTATTGGTAGAGCGCCACTGTCTACGATTCATTTCATCAATCCAGTGGGATAATCGCGTAGGCAATGCTGAACACCAGAAAAAAGCATTTCGGTTATCCAATGACACAACTGCTTGACTTCAGTGGGTTCTGGCAACTGGGGGTTGTGACGTATATGTTACCAAATAGGCTAGTCCTCGAATTTCAGTGTTTGCCGAGAAGGGAGTGTTTGAAAGAAGGCTAGCGATGATCTGAACATGACTCGGTATGAAGTTATGATATAATTGACTAAGATACTAATCACCTAGATCGCCTTAGGTCTTCCTTGTAATCGACCTAACTAACTGTGAGAGACACTTGGTGGTACCAGTTAGCGACGTAAACAGTGGCTATTTGGCAGTTAGTCATCGCATGTACACTTCACCATAGTTCCATAGCTGTATCTCGGTAAAGACCTCGGTTATTTTTATCTACTTGAATCGACCAGTCAAATGTGCAATCAAAACCAGCTCGTATAAATGCACAATCATGATTGCGCTAACCCAAATTGCATTCGGAATACCTCATTCATGATATGAACTCTTTCCCAATTGAGTGAGTCAATTTTTATCATCCCCAAAGTTCCATTCCCATGTTTGTAACGTAAGCTCAAGGTGAAGCAATTCCTTGTTAACGCCCATAGTAACTATATCGATCCTATTGCCCCCTTCCCAAGAACATTGCGATAAATTATGTCATTCCTTTATTTGCGCATTCTTTGATTAGGACAAGCTACTCTGGGCTTGTTTGGCGGGCTTCGCAACCTACGCGAAAGATCTGGATGTTGCGGAAATAGCATTTTCAGAAATTGAAGAAGTGAGTTTTGAAACCTTTTTCGCTTCATCGGTCTTATTCTCGTGTGAAAATTTGTTAATTTAGCGGGGACTAATAGGACCAGAACCCTGATAAAGGACAAACGACAAGAAATGATGGCATGGGCTTACCAATATGCGATGATGATGGGGATACAAACCCCTTACAATGAAACTTGCTCCCGTGTCTTTTAGATGACTTGTGTGCATCTCGACACTACACCTTTTCCTATCAATCTTTAGCCAAAGCCCGCAATGCTTAAGCCTCGACCCACAATCCTTGAGCCGAAACCATCAATGCTTTAGCCAAGACCAGTAGTCCGTTAGCCTCAACACATAATCTTTAGTCATACCGTTGTCGACGAGTCAGAGCAAAACTTATTGGAATATTTGGAGGTCAAGGAATGTTGAAACATTATTTTCTATCACTGTCGATGTTACTGAGCTGGGTTAAGCAATGAGGTGTGGCGGCCGCACGCTGCACCACATGTTGACAGGAGAAGGTTTAAACGATGTGCCCGTATCGTCAAACCATTTGACACATCTTGTAAAGCTTCACTCTTTTGCATAACATGTGATACTCCTGTGAGTAAAAATCTCATGTCACACAAACGTTACACAGATATGTGTTCACAAACCCTGGAATAAATCAAAAGGTGATACCAAAAGAAATTAATGCTTACCGTTCAGTATTTCCACTCAAAGTAAATTCTGTTCATGAAAGGTGGATACATTAAGATGTTTAGACTAACAATCCCTGTTCACAAGACTACACCCCATCACTAAGAACAGAGAGAAGACAAATACCGCGAGATCTTAACATGTCCTCGATTGCTACAACGTAAAACAATCTGGCGTTTATACAAGCAAGTTTTGATATCTACAGTGGTTCAACGGACAACAGTCAGGGTAGAGGAATCTGTTTCTCAGCAGTCTGACAAATTGTGTCAGAAACTTTTGTGCACACAAGATTGGTTTATCCAACATGCTTAACATAGACTCGCTAAACGCCAAGATCCTGGGATTCGCGCTACGCTATAACGGCTTNCGGCTTGAACGACAAATGTGGGTCAACGATGTGTCCATGAGATGTTTTTCGATTGACGACCCTGGATTTCTTTTATCAGATTAACCTCTAAGATTGTGTTGCGTCGCTGATTGTACTAGCCACTTGGGAATATGTTCAAATATCCGTTGTGACAGGGGCCGATTCGCGCTGCCGATGTAATTGTCATCGCAACTGCAGATGAACAGGTAGCGACTGATACGATTAAAAGAAATGTTAACATCTCGCATTATTTGTCTCCTCTGTGTTCTAACGAGTTGAATAAAGGGGACCCAATATTTCAAACCCCCATTACTGTCAGTAGTTTACTCAGACTGCAACATTTGGCATAATTACGACGGTTGAGGCTCGAGAAATATGGGTTTCGTCTAACGCTTCATGGAAAAGGTTATACTAGAGGGTGTGCTTTTGTGAACAGTGATTTTTATCCTCAACCTGTACCCACTTCTCATGAACAGAATTTACTTTGAGTGGAAATACTGAACGATAAGCATTAATTTCTTTTGGTATCACCTTTTGATTTATTCCAGGGTTTGTGAACACATATCTGTGTAACGTTTGTGTGACATGAGATTTTTACTCACAGGAGTATCACATGTTATGCAAAAGAGTGAAGCTTTACAAGATGTGTCAAATGGTTTGACGATACGGGCACATCGTTTAAACCTTCTCCTGTCAACATGTGGTGCAGCGTGCGGCCGCCACACCTCATTGCTTAACCCAGCTCAGTAACATCGACAGTGGTAGAAAATAAAATATCTCAACATTCGCTGACTCCTAAAAATTCCGATACGTTTTGTTCTAACTCGACTACAACGATATGACTGAAGTTTGTGTCGAGGCTAAAGGACTGCGGGTTTTGACCAAAGCTTGATGGGAAAAGGTGTAGACATATCACAGGTTTCTTTCCGTAACAGAAACCGTTAACGCATCGTAGATGAAGTGTGGAATAGCGAGTGCTGTTGGAAAAGATTTATCTTCAAATTGAACTTTACCAAACTCCCGGTGTACACATTCATTCAAGGGACAAATCGAATATTTATATTTGCTCCTCGATGGTGCTCTCTAAATACTCTTATTTTAAAAGGTTCACCGAAACTTTCACGAATTTCTATCTAGTTAACCTTCACCGTTGGTGAATTTCATAAAGAACTGCGTGTTTAGAAATATATGTTGTAAATTAAGGTGATCGATCGAACCATCGCATCGTTAAGTTCAAATTAGATCAATACCAGCCAAACTCCCACATCCTAACCTGTGACCCAAGGCAGCGTCCCAACGTCTGCAGTCACCCCTATCCTGAAAGTTGATTGTGTAGTTGTTTTAAATACAAGAGTACAGAATTTTACATAACCACTATTATTGTTATTATTTCACGGAGTTCCTGCGAAATTTTTTGAAAACTTGTACACTGCTTGTCCGATCCTGTGCTCCGTAAGACTAGTTTGACAATAATGAATACATTGGTTATCTAGCTCTTTAGTTTTAAGTCATTTAATTACTGAAATAAATTGGCTGAATCAATCAAGAGCGCTTTTCGTGTGTTCTTCAAAGGGTGCTCCTCCTGGATGTCGTATATTCTGATAGGTATCAGTTACTTTCGAGGACCTAATATCCGTCGTTCCCACAAAGATTCGGCGCTTTGTAAATACCGCCACTGCCCTATATAAAAGTGGGAAACGAATCTGATTGAATTACCGGAGGAACAGGCAAACCAGGGAAAATCGGACTCTGGGTTGGAAGTCTTATTCACCCTGTTATCAGAACAGCCTTCTTATCGGACTTTTCCGTATGGAGCGAAAGCATTCTATTTACCATTTTTATTTGAGCAACTCATGACGCTTATCATTGGATAATAATCGCGATCTGTTCGTCACAATGATCTCGACTGAAAGTGGCCCGTGAGATTGATAAGCAAAGTGAAAAAGTGTGTTGCAGAAGGCATCTGATCGAGCACCATGTTCCTTTTCATCTTACCACTGACCCGCACTAGGTCAATGGCACGGCTGGATTATAGAGCCTTATGTTCACCATATCCACTCTTTCCGTCAGTAGATCTGGGTGTCTTAATGGAACTAGGATCTCGAAAAAGCTTGAAAAACCAATTCATTTAACCTGAGTAACGAGCAGAAGCATTTGTCGAAGTGGTTTGTCAAATACTAACTAAAGGGATGGCCGTGTTAAACGTACCCCTGAGAACAATTTTATTTCGTGTTCACACCTCCCTGTTTATCTTTGCATTCAGAATACCAATTTCGTGGTGTTGATCTCCTTGAAAACCCACTGAACTTTTGTCTTGTTTTTCAGGTGGATAAAGTGGAGTATTTGCGTCACATCAAAAGTCTCCCGACGAAAGAACTACGGAATGCAGAACTACTTCTTTTGTCCGGTAAGTGATCTCCACGATCACGAAACAACTCATTATTAAAACGGCCACTGTACATCCAGTAAAATCAGAGAAAAATTAACGAACCGAAATTCTTCATTCGGGATTCAATTCCCATTTTCAGGAGAACATCAAGACGCGGAAGGAGTGTTGCTTCAAGCCGGAATGCGTTTCAGAGCAATCATGCTTAATTTGAATTCCTATCGTTGGGAACGGTAAGGTGTTTGTATGGATATGCAAGTTCGTATACCATCTGTGGTGCAAACGTTTGCAATCAGTTCACCTTGTGCCTTTCTCCGAGGTACGAAGTCAATTTATCCATGTATTACTTGTTTTATTATGCATCTCATAGAAAGCACTCCACCGGTGATCATTTTTTTACGTAAATATACTGCAACACATGGGATAGACACGAGGAAACCAGTGAACGATATCTCCATTGACTTTGCAGCAAATCCAGAAACAACAATAATAATAGAGAGACACAGTTTTAGCGCACCATCTAGAAGTAAACACCGAAAAATGACAAATGAGATCAATATTTCGCTTGTAACGGATATTTACACTATTCAATTGTATCCACGGAAAGGATATCGCTTCAGTAAGGTGGACTACGTTTAACTGGTTACAAGCGTGTCTATCTGATCAGATTAGGCGTCCAACATAGTTAATACATTCCACAGCCTTACTCAGCTGCTATACTGAATTTTTCGGAACCAATGCGTACGTTCGATTTCCAGTCAAATGAATACAATCATTGACCTGTTAACTCTGCGTCGACATCAAAATGCGAACCAAACAACCAAGTTAACCAGTCAACGTTTAGAAATGTTCACTTGATATCGTTTTGCATGACTAAGCACATTCGAGTTGCACCACCTATTTAATAAACGCACTGTAAACTTCAGAAATCATGTGCCATCGAAAGATGATTTGACTGATCACAGTCAGCTTTTTGTCTATTTTAGAGCGTTGGAACTGGCTGTCAAATATGATTTGGCTACAGACATCGTTCTGTCCACACGACAAGCATATTTGCAACAGTTCTCCTGTTCAGAAACACTAGAAAAATATCTTGCGCAACCAAAACAAGTGAGTTTTGTGCTCTGAAATAATCATCCCTGATACAACTGATCCTCGCATATATTCGACACTAAATGATCTTGACTTAGTACATGAAGAGGCTTAGTAAAATATAGAACGGCTGAAGGGAACGAACTTAAAAGTTGTGATGTTGTTTAATGTCAAAAGTTAATTCGCGCTATTTTCCTATCATTGTTTTGTTTTCAGAATGCGCTTAGCCTGAAGGCATTAAAAGAACGCATTGCTGAAGAATATCAACGAGAAAAAGACAATCGAGATAAAGTGGAAACCGGTGACACTGTACCCGCACAACGTGCTCGACAGACCACGGTTAATAAATGATCATCCGGTTATTTGCTGTTTTTGAGAGTTCATACAATAACACTACCGACAAGAAGTATCTCATGCTTTTCTTTCCTACATTCGAATGGGCAATCTAAACACGATAACCTAATCTGAAACTGATGCTTAGGAAATTTATATATCTTTGTGTATTCTCGTGGTTTTCGAAATTCAGATAGTTTCCCAGATTGCAAGAGGCACTGTGTGGGCCCATAATTTGAAAATTACTTGAATTTCGAAGAAGCAAATAACCTTGGAGCCTAGCGCTCTTTTGTTTCTGACTCCGTCAGGTTTTTGTCCACCGCAAAAAGAGATATCCAAGTAGTTGACGTATCACCTAAATCGTTGATTTTAATCAGGCAAAAGTGAGAACAGATCTCCTTCGGGAGTATCCTTCATTACTGCATGGAATTCGGCAAATTAATTTAGATAACGTTAGCCGCTCCACAATAATCAGACAAACTGGACGGTAACTCCAGACAGACAGCATTAAAAGCCAAATGGAAGTGATTTAAATTGGCACATAACAAATAATACTGACAATTACGGATTTATTGTATCACTCTTCACCCATTTGACTCGAGAAAGAGCATACAGCTATTTCACTAGCCATCTAGGTCAACGAAAGTGCGTTTATCATGAACCAAATGGAAATACAGGGTTGCCAATCCAGTGAGACAACCAATAGAGCTATTTGGGCTAGCTTTTGACAGGTCGATTTACTTTATAAAATATATCGTGTTTCGTAATCACTAGCCCCACCAGACAGCAACAAAAAAAGGCTCAAACTCGCAAGGAAAAAATGGAGGATTTGATTTGTTTTGATGATGAATTCGTCGTGAGCTGAAAAGCACTGGACAACTGTTTCGACCTGATTGGGTCGCACCAGCAGTGCGAATCCATCGACCCAACTGGGGTTCGAACCCGGGACCTCACAGATAGAATGCAAGCATACTACTCACACAGCCACCAGGGAGCTGATCATACCGTTTCTCATTTTGAATTTATACGATATAACACAGCCTATCTATGCGGGACTGTTCCCAGTAGAGGTCCTGGCTCATCTCAGCACTAGCCTCCAGGGATATGACTTGACTGGAAACTTTCACAACCTGATATTTTTCATGGGAGAAACGGAGGATTGATTTGTTTTGATGATGAATTCGTCGAATAAACGAGACTGATGAGACCCAACCAGGTCGAAACAGCTGTTCAGTACTTCCCAGCTCACGCCTCACTTAAACGACGAATTCAACATCAAAACAAATCAAATCCTCCATTGCTACCATGAAACAAATAATCAGGTTGTGAAAGTTTTCAACCAAGTCATATCCCTGAAAAAGATTCTGTTATCGGTAGGTTTATTACCACCTATAAATTGACAGTTCTTGTTACGTTGTCTCTGAACTATCCATCACACCGAGGCAATCAGTACAGCCGTAGAGCTACGGAGATTGTTAGACTATTGTTTCCCTATAGTTCAACGTTATGTGGTGTGCCTGGGTGTTGAGTCATCATCAAAAATGAGACCAGCAGATGACCCCTAGTTTCCAATATTTCTACTCCTGTGTAGGTAAAACGACAAAGGTGGTACAGATTGTTTTAGAGGAGAAAATACGTGAGGAAAACACTCATTAAAAATAAGAGCTGCGTCAGTCTTGTGCACTGTCCATTGTTATCGGTTCATTATTTGTGGTGGATTCTTTTATAGGATCTTCTGTCTGTTGGCTGGTATCATTTGTGTCTGGCTCCTTGATATCTGGTTGCGATGAATCTGTCGCATCCGTTTGCGCATCACCTTCTGGAGCAGTATGTACGTTTGGTGTTTTATCGACAGATCGAGTCGCGGCCGGCTCAGCCACCGGTTTCGAAGCTTGAAGTCGGGCCATCAGAGCATTCACACGTTCCTCGTACAAATTATGTACATAAGTGGTCATTTCGACCATGTCTTTTATCACGACCGGAGCCTGTGTCAGTAATTCCGTTTGAAGACGTTGCATGGAAGAGGCGAGCGCACTTCTGGGGTCCTAAAAAGTTAGAGGTAGAATCCCACAATCTGATTGAGAAAACATGAGCAGCATGTGTTTTATGTAACCCGAAAATAAGCGCAATCAGTGCCATAACTGCTACAAACGATAATGGAAACTTTCTGATTTGCCAAAAGGAATTGTGTATTTTCGCGTACAAGAATTGCAAGATCAAAACAACTGCATTTACAAAATCAGCTGTAAAGAATGCCCCGCAGAATGCGTTGGGCAAACCAGTAAAGACAAAGGATAATCGAAAATAAGAGAGACGAAAAACATCGGCCCACAAAGAAAACAACTCTGGCAAAACTAGAACGAGACTCAGCGATCGCTCTTCACGCCATAGTCGAAGATCACACCATAAACTGCAACAACCCGAAAATACACCAACTCGGATTTCAAACATGCACTGAACGCTTATATGTCGAAGCTCTGGCCATTAACACCCACTCTGCATGTATCAACAGAAGACGGAATCCAGATCCCAAGCATTTTGACTACTCTTACATCCCTAACGCACAATCACGATAAAAGTTCACGGTGCCACTTGACTCCATCTGATAATGGGAGTTAGTACGACAAACAACGAATCATTCAGCCCACCACACACGATGAAATATCCGTTGACCGGTGATCCCTCCCTCTGAGTCATTTGATTGTAAACCCTGCCTTGAGAAAGGTTACCCACGGTAACCGAAACGTCGACGAACATAATTCTCTACCGGTATGGCTGTGTTATTAACATTATAACATTCACAATATGATTTGAGTTTGAAAGTTGAGAGAGAGAGAAAGATAAAAAAACACTTCAGTTTTAAACCGAATTTCAACATTGCTATACAGCCGGAACATAGTCATCACATGTGACCAGCAGAAAACGATTCTATCAACTGCACACCGGCCATGCGGTTTTTACACACCGCTTTGTTACCCTTTGGGGCAGACTTCAGTTGTAGCTAAGGGCTCCGGCTGTGAATGCCTAAGGAAGTCACCTGAAAGTATCGCGTTCATGAGAAAAAATCATGGATCAAATTCTTTGTTAGATCTGTACTTTAGCCAAGATTTGCAT
>UZAN01042582.1:4402-35396 GCA_900618425.1 Echinostoma caproni | reverse complement strand
TGCTAATAAACGGACAGGCTCGAACACAGTTGTTCCCATGCAAATCAAAGCATAAATATAACGATGGGGAAACCCAGCTTGAAAGCATTCAAAGCTTTGTTTGCATGTCGTAATGGACATATTGAGGAACTTAGATTAAAAACTCAGATATCCTCAAGATGGAAGACTAAATCTGGTCACATTCTCTACTCGAAGTTTTCGTTATTCATATGTTGAAATCGGAATCTGATCATCATCAACAATTTAGATTCGTTTCTTTTTGTGGTCTAGTAACCCAATGTGGAGGACGGTTCAGGATACACATGGGGTTGGCGCGTCCGCTTATCAACTCCTACTGCTCGGAATTGAATGCCCATTGTGGCACATATTGGCCACGGGAATTAACTGTCCAGGTTTTTCAGGACATTTTTGGAGTCGAGCGAGAAGTTTATCTATTTTGGAGATTTCTAGTCATGCTTCCCCATAGCTTATAGTGGAAAAATGACTACATAATGAGAGTCACTAGTTCGGATTTTAGATGATCAATCGGTGGCAAAGAAAAAGTGAGAAATGTAAACTCTTGAATGTAGGGATGCTTGATTACTTCTGTCTCTGCCACTGTGTTCTAATGGTAACAGAACCGGCACCGTACCTAGTGTCAACAGAGCTAGTAACTACGGCATTGTACATGGCTTGGTCGACCTTACTAGGTTCATTTACAAATAGTGAAGAGGAACATTGATCCCAGGGGTGATTACATGAACAGACTCTTGATGGAATAGAACCAACTAACAGGGATTGGATACGATTGGAACGATACGTGTGAGATTAGTGTTCAACTGCTTGGCTTACCTTCGATGTGACGAACGATTGTCATTCACGTGCCCACGACCGGTACATCCGGGTGTTGGACAATGCAAAGTCTGATGATACAGAGCCAGCTCTGTGTTGTGGAAGCAAGAACGGACAAATAGTTTATGCTTTATAGGTTTGCAAAGTGACCACGAACGCATCATGCTACGCTGTACATTCTCAAAAGCAATCGAATATTGTGCACGTGTAAGGATAGGTGGCCTGTAAAACTGTGAAAACAGCAGATCATAATCAAACCGTAGTGAGGATCCAACTCGATCAAGAATTCTAAAGCAGTGACTAAATTAGCTGGGACTGAATTTGTGAAAGTGCTAAGGCGTGAAAATTACATCAGCCGGATAAACTGCCCAATAGTGAAAATGCAACTCTTCGTCTGTTTGTCGCTCTGGTGACATTCTTATTTCCATTTCCAGTTGCACGAAAGAGTAGTAAGCGATGAGTCGAAATCATTGTGCGGTGGTTTCCAACAATTCACAATTTCTTTTATCGTTAACCATGCACCTCAAAAAAGTCCAAGTACCAGGTTTACAGGAGTTACAAAATGAATCGTGAAACAAAGCGGGGTGGGCACGTGTCCAGGTGATTTTACATTAACTGTCTCTATTAAACTATACAACACAAAACTTGGCTATAAATCCGGTGTTAAATTTTGTTCATTACGCACTTTTAATGTGATGAACAATAGACGAGGCGAACCCCATAGTCACGAGGATCTGCTGTTCAGTGATGGAAACCGTTGACCTAAGCCCCGGGGCCACATAAGGCCCCAGTAGGTTAGTCGTGGTATTGAACCGGACGGCAGCAGCGCTGCCTAACCTCAAAGTTGGGTGGCAGTGGGGGGGGGGCTCGAACCTCGGACCATAGGTTGCAAAGCTCGCCTATGACAGCGACTACACCACTGCGCCACCACCACCCCAATACCCGGGAAGCATCACATTTTTCGCATATGTTTGGTCAGCGTGCAATAACGCAACCGGAACGTGATGCTTCTAGCGTTTAGCGAAGCCATCCCGATCAAGTAGTGAAACCTGTCTGTTTGTGTACACACACGGAGAAAACAGTTGTGCTAAATAGCTGTACTCCTCTGCATCGGTCAGACAATTCCACCAGTTTTCCGCTGTGTATTGATTGCAAGTAACGTATTGGATACAAACTGAACCAGCGGGCAGGAGTGAACCAGTTGTTATAAAATATGCGTTTCGCTTTAGACTGATTGAGCAATGCGCGTAGTTTAACTGTTTGTGGTTTGCTTTTCGTGATAATCTCATGAAAATGCTGCCTAGAGGACAATACAAGGTTCGTAAAGTGAAATGATCTGTAAATAGCTGGTACATTGTGTGTCCGTAAAAGTCGATCGCTTACGGACTTGGAAAATACTGTTTTCATTCTAACTGGTGTGAATCAACTCCAAAAGGATTGTTTACCACTGCGTTTGCAGAGAGAAACAAGAGGGACCGGTGTAATCGTGCATGCCAAGCAGTGATTCTACCACCTAATTTATAGCATAGTTGCTTGTGCATGCGCAGGCCAGATCGGGATTGATAGAACGTGTCCGAGACTCACCGATAACAACAAAAAGGATAAACAGACAGGAAGATGTATGCACACCAACATGCAGGGAAACCACTATTTGTTCGAATTTTCAACGTGTAAGACAAACATAGTCCCAACAACCAAGCGGTAGTTTTACAGTTGTCATGGCAGAATCGGTCGATTGCACGCAAATTTCAATCCTCATGGTCAACATTTCGCGTACCCCGTCCCTTACAATCACACACACGCATCATCGCACACATACACGCACACCCCACATCTACCCAATCTGTCTATCGAACTAAGTCGGGTTTCATGTCTGACTGACTAACTGACTGTTTCAGGGGTGTGAGATGACGAAAGACCCCATTTTCCGCCCCTTTTACTGGGTGAATCTCCTCGCTAATCACGAAGATCTGATGTGCTTACGTCTAATTTCGAAGAATGCATGCCATGGCCTGGGGTAAGGGGGGCTTGGTGAATAAAGTCCAATGTCACACGTGCTACTACAAAACTGGACCCTGAATTGACGAATCGCTTCTACAATCTCCACAGTTGACTTGTACTAGGCATGATTGCATAAACAGACCGACAGTGTGATAAGTGAACCATGGGTAAAAGGACTTGCTTTCATACGGAGGACGATTCGATCAAAACGATGATGCTACCGTAGTGAAGATTATGTTTACTTCACTTCTTCCAATCATCCCACTACCACCACAGTCGTCACACTACTGAGGCATGTTCACATTCATTGACGGTAAATCTGGTCACATATGCTTTTAGCTACAGCATTTTCATCCTCATTTTATTAGCCAATGTCAACAATAAAACCCTGTCGGAAACCCATGACAAACATAAATCTGGAGATCGTTAAAGACGTAATTTAGTGTGATGCCCACGGCCATCTTCACGGAAAATTACCATTTCAAATAGTTGCATGAGTTGAACAAGCATGTCAAAGACTCCTAAAAATGCCACATGATGCGCAAGATCAACATGTTATACATGGAAAATCTCAGAATTTTCAGGTTTTACTGTAGGAACTAATGGTATGCTTTGGATTGCAAGAACTTTGAAAAGAACATTCGACAGCACAGCATTCTGACTGCTCACATGTTTCTATTAATATAAAGTTACAAAACTATTTTTTCTTCTTATAGAACAACTGTAGAACATGGAGACTGCTTCCCAACGGGGACACGAACAGATTGTGACAGAAATGCAGGATGTAAAATTCTGAGCAAATATCCGTTCCGGATGAGGAACATTTGGTCAGATAAGGCCAGATCCGGACACCGCATTCGTAACCCTGATACCGTGACACGCATATGGTACCGTTTGGAACAACCTAAGCGTGGACATTGTGACATACTTTTTATTATTTCTCGTATAGCTAGCTGTATATCTACAGTGGATTTCGCTCTCACCACGATGGTATTCTCACACAGAAGTATGGACGTAGGGAAATGATCGATGCACCACCACCTCCATCGGTGGTGCCCCTCCCCACTTATCCCATAAACATAAGTCATTGCGTCCATGGTGAATCAATGGTGAATCTTTCGGCCCAAATTGTCCTGTGGACAGGACAAAAGACACAGATGATCCCTTATGAATTACAGGATTACGAGCCCACCGCCATTCGTATTCACACATATCGGAATAACGCACATGGTTAGCTACGCTCGATAACAATTACTACGTCCCCGTTCTTATGCACATGTATGCTTGTAAATATATCATAGTTTGTTCCACTTTGAGGTCGTCGTTTGGTGAGCGGCATACAAGACCGTGTTGCTCTCCTACCACCCACTCCTCTGCCCTCTCACCGTAGAGTTTATCCCATACATTGTTCTGCTTATCACAGCGTTTCGTTTCCCTGCGCGCACGATGGCCCCAATCTTTTCTGCTACTTAGTCGATAGTGTGTCCGAAACTGTTCACCTGCTTCCTTCGATCTAACAGAGATGGAGATCGGCGGGGGGGGATAAGAAAGTGCGTGAATGAATATGGACCTTGTGGTCACATGCCGAAGAATGTGTGTGAAACTGAAATACCGCGCGGCTAACAGAAAGACTGATTTTCGATACGAAAGTATAGCTGCATGTGTGTGTGTGTGTGCATACATACTCTGTATTATAACCATGACGGCTTCTTTGTATGCGGAAAACCAGGTGCTGTTCACGCCCAGAAGGACAGATGGGGGTGCACCGAGCAGGACCTATTATATCGCAAATTATCAAGCTTTTGATGCTCATGTTCGTTGTGTACGGGTCAGGGATACGGTAAAGTGTCACTGAACGGTCTGTCCAGATACGCTGACTCGTTCATTCCTCCACCACCGGAGAGACGAACTTCCACCAGTCTGTGTTCGGTATCAGTGAAACAGACACATGAATTTTTGTCATATTAACCCGGATTCAGGGCCATGAAATAGTGGACACGAGTGTGAAAGTGTGCATTCTACTGGGGAAAGTCTATAGTTTTGTTTAGCTGCGCCTGTGGCGCACACTATCGCAGACAAGCACAATGCAAGCGAATATGATGAAATGTGACCGGCTTCCAAGGGTTGGAAAATTGATCACTGAATGGCTATCGAACGAAATTTTTCTTCTAATTCACCTGTCATTTCCCATTCAGTATAAAATGCATCTAAATGAAATGGACTTAAACCACTTTATTCGTAGCACACACGGGCACATCACTAGCAATTTGTAAAGCAGAGCGTTAAAAGGATAAAATACCTTATAAAGGATAAGCTGCGAGCCTCATTGAGAATCGTTAGTTTTGTTCATGACTAAGCTCAAACCACGATCCTGGGTTATGAAACCTATCAACGACAATCCCGGAAATGAGGGGAACTCCCTATCAGCGAAAACCTACCCACAGGAACATGCCAAGCTAACCATATTCATTAACCAACTGGAATCATACGCGTTTGAAAGCGATCTCGTTTTACACACAAACACGCGTTCACCTCCCTACATGAAACCACGTTTTTCTCAAATGGTCTCATATGCCGTTCCGTCAACAGTCTCTACATTCTCGAAATAGCACGGCATTATAAAGCACAGTCGAGAACCGGAAGAGTGTAAGGAGTGTCTTATGTAGGCATTTGTTAGGCATTTCATCCGCAGCATACAGAAACAATCGAAAAACACACTTTTGTAGAAAATAGCAACTTACCAGCCACACTCGCTTTGTCTTTTCGGGGGCACCCAGAAACACTGTACAGGGAAAATCGGAACATCATATACAAAGTAGTGATTCGACCAACCTGCGAAACAGACAGACTAGGAGCACCTTTTTAACTAGGTTAATGCGAATTAGCAAACACGGACACGTTCACAATCGAAACGGCTCTACATGCCCCCAAGGGAACATGTTGCTAACTATTTCCGCAAAAGGATACAAGAAGAAAAACAAGCAACAACACCTATCTAGATTGTGGTCAGATGCGCTCCCTTTTTGTTCATTACAAATGAGAAGGACCGTCAAAGAAAAATAGCTAAATGTAGATGAAAACTGTCACAAGAAGAATAAAAAAATAACCAATGAATAGTAGGTACATTCGGTTGAAAAGTATAGATTTAGTCTTTGCGATATGATTCGCAGGACTCGAAAATGGTTTGATGGTTCAACTAAAACTTGGTGACGATAATTCGACATCATATCGGTAGACCGTTCAAAGAGGAATGCTGGGTAACAGGTGTCACTTGTTAGACAGTATTTCTTAAATACCTTTCTATGACTACCACGTTCCACTCTATTTGACGCTAGCGGATTGAATAGAATAAATAGGCTTTGCTAACCCGTTCATAAATTTGGGTATTTTAACCACTTTTTCGTGATTGCGTAAGATGAATTATAGACATTGCGGCTATTCACTTCAGTCAGGAGTCATATGAGCGATATAAGTTGATAGCACAATCCGATGTTCTGATAATGCTGTAGCTTTCAAACTCACTAGCATTGTTTCAATGAATAAGACTTGCAGTGTCATACATTACAAGTTACTGACAAATTTGGCTCAGTGGTTCGGTGAAGAGCATCTACTAGTATTTCTTGTGATCGATTCCGGTCACTATTGTCTAAATTTTGCACTAGTTTTCCTAACGACAATCGACCTTCTTCCAGCCATATTTTCGTTCTCCTTAATCCTGTTGATAGATCATGTATGAACACGTGCCTTTGTGTGCTAGTTTTTCGCAACATGTCTACTACCAAAGCCAGAGGATGAATGGATATCACAGAAGGAAAGGGAAGTGAGCATATACCTGCGATGATAGGAATATAGACCAGTTGCATGCCCCGTACCGTCACAACCTCTAATCGGGCAGCGTCCTTCAGCACTTCGTCCCTTTTTCACTGCAATCAAAAGAAATTGGAAACGAAATTTGGAATACTCTCACAGGGCATACGAATTTTATAAATGAGGAGAGATAACAGTAATGTATTAGTTCATAGGAAAGTAAAATTGTTGCTTTAAGAATTAATTCTCGTGTGCGAAAGGGCTTTCTCATTGAAATCATTTGGAAATAGGCAAATTCAGTGTTTGTAAATAACAGTAGTTGACTGACTTGAGTTTGTGAACCGAGTGAGTAACAAAGAAGTTTCCCTGTAGAAACGAATAAAAATTCCAAGCACGCGAACATGGCCCGTAGTGAAAACTGGCCGTTTTACACTGCTGCCTATTGCGGATGTCGCCGCTGATTCTATGAATATTTGAAGATTTACCTTGCACAAGCGGCGGCGCATGATTATTGTTCAATGCAGTATACGATAACATTTGATGGAAAACAATTGGTATTTTTATGACACACTGGTAAAAGCCACGTTTTTTCTCACTCCCCTATATCAAATCGGAACCAAGCAGTTTGAAACTGAAACCGACACATTCTTAGGCAGAGTGACGAGTTAAAATAGCCGGGGTCCTTCTCCATCAGATGAAAATGTAGGAAGGTTTCATTATTATGTTAACTCTGGATAACTTCATGAATTTTGTTTACTCCATTTAATTCGTAAACACCCTTAGCATTGGACAATAGTGTGTGGATTTCTCTCACCTCACTACCAACTATTTCCCTTCCTCACGTTCAAATAGTTAACGGATTCCAATCGTCTCATCTTCACACAGCTTCAAATGATTGACCCCTAGTAATTGGAGAATACATTTTCATATTTACGCAGTTACCTAAAAATGCAGAATGAACTCCTAGTCAAAACTTATTCAGACCTGAAAATCGTGGCTAGTTTTGTTGAGGAACAGCTAAGCATGTGGCTCTTAGGTAATTAAAACGGTTTGTCAATCGAAAATGCTCACAATTAGTTTAAATGAGTTATTTTAGGAATAAAATTCAGCACGTTGCTCAACTTAAACATTTCAATGGAGAATTTTATTGGCATAATTAATTCTCTGGTTTTAGTCAGAATGTTGAACCCACGAAAACCGATTGCCAGGATAGTTTATATAAACCGCCTACATATTTAAGGTAGGATACAGATGTCTGGTTGTATCGTGTATATTCATTTAATACTTGAATCATTCCTTCCTGATTCCTGATACGTCTATAAACCATAACTAATACCAAAAGAAATAAGGGTTGAGTGGTCATATCATGATCGGAAATGAGAAACTCTTCTAGCCGACCAAAGTTATGTTGATCACAGGATCTATCTGCTTACCACTGCTTAAACGGCCCTTTTCGGCTTGCGGTTCTTGGCTGTTATCATTGAATAAGAATGGATTTCCAGAGGTCTGTTCACTCTCGGTTGAATGCTCACTGTACACCGAATGATTCGAAATATTTCGACCCACGGAATTAGAACTGTAATGCATCGGATGATCGAGAAATTTTCGCGGTGGCTCTTCGACGCTCTTGTCAGCACCAGTCGTCGTCACCTCTTCCGAGTCTTCATCGTTTTCATCTCCAAACATTGCGCTTACCACAGTTTTCATGGCACCAAAGTTACCGAGATCACGGGTGTTTCCAGACCGAGGATTGTAGGGTGTATCGTCTTGAACTTGTGCGTACTCGGCAGTATCTACTAAGTTTTGCAAAGAGTTGGTTGGCGGATGTGAATGGTGATAGTGTTGTAGTTGTTTTTGTTGTAGTTGCTGCTGCTGCTGCTGCTGCAGTTGTTGGCATTGATGTGGATGCTGCATATGAGATTGATTCGGACTGATTGGCAAATGCGACTTTGTGGCGTCTGGTTCGGTGTCAAATTTCGATCCAGTTTCAACACCATCCGGTTTGTTGCTGCTATTGAGATTTCTTATCTTGTCGGTCGCACAGTATCCATTCCCTCCACTCATGACTGTCCTCTGAGAGATCCTGAGTACAGACAGACAATACGGAAAGCGTGATTTTACGGTAAACGAACAAAGAACATTACTGTGGATTGTAGTAACTCACCTAGCGGAGACTGTTTGATTACTATCTAAGGCTTGGAAAACATACCTTCCAATGGAGTCACGGATACGAACGTTATTTTTACCACGCTGTCTTTTAGCTTTACGAGAACGCTAGTTGTTCAACCGATCGCTCATACTGCAGTCACTATTTTCACAAGCCCTCGTTCGTAGGCCTGGATGCACGGGAATCCAATAGGCTATAAGAAACAGTGATCAATAGCCGTCTCGGGTGTATTTCAGTAAATCTGGTGTCAAATATTCAGTTCCCTATTTCAGTTTCATGAAGTCAGGGTGGTAAAATCGTGTGGAATTCAAAGGATTGGTGGGGGTCGCTGGGCTCAAGGGTGTGTGAGCCATTGTTCTAATCAGTTTATCCATAGGGCAAAGGTAACGAATTGCAGCTCATGAGACCTTTGATGGGTGCACACTATCACCCACCTCATTGTCTGGATTGTCTGGATTTCAAAATGCTCTCGCAAATTGCACAAAACAAACCGCGATTTGATGGAATAAACAACGAAGGACCTTCGCCTTCTGTGAGTATTTTCTTCCTATTGTGGTTCCCGGTAGGTTTGTGATCTTTAACGGAACAAAGTTAAGTCAACTCCAATGAAATATGATGCGCCTTTTTCCGAGAGAAACGGATCATGTTCTGCTATTTGAAGGGTCATTTGGAATCAGTTTATGTCAACACAGATGTCTCATACGAAGCAAGCTCTGAATAATTCTTGATGATGTTTTTGTTGGCACAGAATAATGATCGAGTTAAAGGGAAAAAGAATGCCCGCAGAGCGGCTAAAACGTGATTGGAACACCCTGATGCCAAAGTGCAAGAATCACTAGGTGGAGAAACCTAACTCCCAGAGTATTTGCTTCACATTTACGATCAATGTGTAATACACCAACAAAGGACTGTGGTGATGGACTGAATAAATGTTATTCAGCCATTTGCGTCGCTGAATTCGATTGAATTGCAGTCCACGTAGGAGTTTGCGTGATCCCCTGAACACGTCTGAGCATTATTCGTTATGAAGGTGTTTTTAAAATTGATAAGTTTTGCTATCCCAGTTGTGTGAAAGCTTCCATATTGACAAATCTGTCGTTTTTTATTTATAAATTGATCCATAGTGTCTGTGCAATCCACCTGATTGCACATATAACTTGCGTCATTGCTCCTGAATAATGACTTAACGTGAAAGAGGAATTGACTTTGGGTTAGTCCTTTAAAAGTAGTGTTATGCGCTTTTGTTAATTGTAAAATAATCGGACTTTGACAAATCGCCAGTAATCTATGGCATCTAGGGGCATTCCAATGAGCTGCAAGGTACGATTCCAAGTTTGGCTAAACGTTCTTTGAATGGACCACAGCTCTAAGGAAGTTTACAGGATAAATTTTTAATCATTAACAAATAGAAGTTTCATTCTTCATTACTTCAGTCGTGAGAAGCACTAGCATTAGGATATGGCTCCAACCTATCTAAAATGGATGACACATGATCAGTGTACTGAGCGAGTAAACCACTGAAAATCAATCGTTGCAGGTACATCTTTTCCAAAATCATATATGTAACTTTAGACCCAGTGTATCTTATGGCGTGTGGCTTGGCCAATTAGGTAACATTGTAGTGTATTATTGAACAATTTGTTTGTTTCAGTTTCACTAGGGTATACCTAGTGATAAAAAAGCTTTCAAGCTACTGTCTGCGTGCCAGGGAAATAGTCAGACTGAAAAAACACTGTCGCTGAAGGGCAATTTTATATCCTGAGGGTATTTGGCAGTCTGGAATCAGGGAGTTTCAGGGGAGATATTCACTCAGGTCAGTCCATTCTCGAGAAAATAAGGAAAATCCATTTTCACAACCGTTAAGTCGTCTGGCGAACTGCATCAAAGAATCTGTCATTTTTTGATTAAGTGTTTCACACCACAGGGCAGACGCTGTCATTGTAGATTCAGGGTGAGGATGAGCAAAAGGTCTGGTGGGGGTGGGTGGGTGGGGGGGGGTGAATTAGAGAAAGGGAAGATACCGTGATAACGATCACGAACCGGGGCTCAGAAAGACAAGACTTAGTCTTCGACACCCCCTTACACAAAACCACGCCTGCTGATGTCATCATCGCTATATTAGACAACTCACATTTCCAGTCCAGTAGTCAGCAATCACAAATGTTGGTTCATTCTTTGTATGCTTGCGAATGATGGGAGGGAGGAGAGCGTGTGGAGATCTCGAAATCTGGAGGTGCCCTAGGTGAATTCTGACAGAACCGTAAAGGAGAGGGGGAACAGAACACTGTTTGGCTTTATGACACCAGGAACGGGGACGATCATAATATCTGCCTGCACATTACTTTCACGACAAAGCCGGGCCATATCCAAATGGACCTGTAGTCAGATCAATGTGCTTCTGAAACATGCTTCTACTCCCACCGGTCACATCATTGCACGCATGAGGCCTGTGGCAAATCGTCAATCTCAGAGGACACTGCCTAACCTTGCTGATCAGGTTCCTAATTAGAGAAAGTGAAGTTCGTGACGAAACTCTTGGATTAATTTGCTCACCGATATCACGATGCCAGAGAACGCACCAGTTATGGTTATGCAAATACCAAAGACGATAAACAACAGAGACCTTTGAATAACCTGTTCAAGATGATCATTTGAGCGGAGAATAAGGAGCATAAAACAAGTTAATAAAAGTAATCATCCGTATCATATATCAGTCGTTGTCTGTGTTTCTACAAAATAATTGATCTATAATTTTAATCACATGCGACCGCCTTTATGCATTTAATAGCAAACTATCAAAAAGGAGATTCCTATTTTGCCAACAATGTATGTAAGTGACTGAAGCTGCATTTGGCCATTAAATTATTGAGAAAAAGCAGCTTCTCTGCCAACTTTAAGAGGGGCACACCTAGAGACAAAAACCATTAGTCTGTAATCACAAGCCACATAGTCATCAGGTTTTGGGATGTTTCAGATCGAGCCATAACCTTGAAAAGACAGCCTTTGATGAACGACGACGGGAACTGATGAGTGTACTGCATCGTCAGAGAAGCGGGGTGTTTACCTAGACAGCGGGTAACATACTTTCATTTGGTCTGTGATATCTTGCGTTTATTCCACAGGTGTTAATGAAATCGAATAGATTTTGCTCATTCATAATGCCAGGGAGATCAGTGTAAAATTATGTAATTACCAAAAAAGTATGGGACTAGCTTTCTGTTTCAAAGTTAATTATGCACATACTCATCCGCCAAAATTGTTGTCCATGGCCAAAATAGATCAAGATCAGTAAGTATCGTGAAGGTTAGCCGTTCGACTTATAGTATGAAACAACTGTAATCGTTGCTGATGAGTCCCAACAAGGACGAAACTGCAGATCGGTCACATTTTTCAGCCGCTACACACGAAAGTGTAAATACTCGAAAGGTGGCTCTAAACAAAAATAAACCACAATCGCTGTATTATAAATCTTCACAGTTTCATATCCAATATCGAATTGATGGTATAATATACATGCCGGCAAAATGAATTCAGAGAGCGGAGTGACAGAGACTAAAATTTGTTTTTAAATTTTAACATTTAACATGTGTCAACCTATAGACATATACAGCGTACACGCTCACTGTGTAAGCATGATGTTTATGCAATTCTCCTTTTCTTATGTGTGAAGTAAACAATCACGAAATCAAATTTATTCCAGCGACTAACATTGAAGAGGTCCTTATTTACCAGTTTTCGTCGTAGATACGAAATATATCCATAATATTGTATAGATAGTATGCATTGGTTTAGGATCGCATTGTACTCTTCGACCTTTGGTATTTACCATTAGGTAAGCCCTTAAATGCAGCTGAATTGAATACTGGTCGGATTCGGCGATGTGGTAAAACGTTCTATGAAGGTAAATTCTTGGCAGCAGGATATAAAACGAATATGTGCGTACCATCCTTGAAATCAGGAACTCAAAATGTTTGAGGAAGGGTAAACAAATTTGGTTTTGATGCTTTCTTATGACACTGACTTTAGAGATTGGCCAGAACTAGACGACTCAACTGAGCTATCCGGAAGCCTCAATTTTACTACTTTTATTCTGTATAGCTCAAGTACAAAATGAACATGAATACCACAGATTTCCCTTTTGAGTTTCTTAAAACTTTCATAAATACTAATCGGTACCACCGTTCATCAATAAAGAGTGACAAGAAAACGTTAGATAGATATGACTTACTTTGAACAAATTTTCAACAAATGCAAGTTTTCGGTACGCGGATGTGATAGCCAGTGTACAGTTTGCACAGTTTGCAAAGTTGTGCGGTCGCTTCGGAATGTGTTTCGTTAGTTCGGATACCACTGGCCCTAGTCGTCACTCGTCGGACTACGTAAAACTTCCGCGGACTCGCGCTGCAACTTGATTGGTTGGTCTTGACACACACATACGTACGCGCGGGCGTGCGCGCAAACACGCGAACACTATCCCTCCCACCGGACTGGCATGCGCGTGTGAGTGCAGCAGCGGCGGTACTGGACGTCGGCGGTCAGCCGAACAACCAACGTTGACTGTCTAGCTATAGGTACCGTACACACAAGTTTTACCAATCTGATGATTCCCCGCACACGATCTGCGCACCGGTTGGTTGAACTATGGTGTGAATCGCGTAAAACTTTTTTGAAGCTTCTCCAAACACAGACCACGGAAATACCCGCCTCCAGCACGTAAAAACAACACCCGGTCCAGTTTATGTGGAACAGGCATTTGCTCGCAAATCATTTTTAGTAAGGTGTGCTCCAACCGAAAGCATATCAGAAGTGCGCACGTGTGTGTGCATGTATGCTTGCCCGTGTGCTCTGCAAGGGATAATGTATACACTCGGTTGTTGTTGAACTGTTTTTAATCCATAGAAAAAGTCAACAAAGTGAGTACATGCGGACGCGTA
Source organism: Echinostoma caproni (assembly GCA_900618425.1). NCBI lineage: Eukaryota > Metazoa > Platyhelminthes > Trematoda > Plagiorchiida > Echinostomatidae > Echinostoma > Echinostoma caproni. The sequence continues at coordinate 21,656 of UZAN01042582.1, read as the reverse complement.
CCATTTTCTTCCGCTCAAAATTAACAAGCAAATTTATGAACAAGCCACAGGTCATTATATTTGATAAATAACCATTGGATTTCATTAAATTGATTCGACAACTGCACAATCAATTTTCATCACCCGAAAATCAATCATACATAGGAGGTACATGAAGAAGTTGTAAGATGCCGCTGAGATTTGAATAACGGACATTCAATTGATGACTCTGATCGAGCACACCGTTGACCGAATAAAAGGGTATGTTTAGAACAATATTTGCTGAAATAAAAGAATAAACACATACAACAAAGCAAATACCCCGGATTGCTCTTTTCTGTGAATCAAGTGCTTGTCTTTTGGGATACGATGAACAACAATCACCATGGGTATTGGTCATTTGATTCATATCTTGTAGATTGAAATGATTGGTTGATAGCGTAAATTCTGACAAATTCCTACCAGGCCTGTAGAATTAAGAAGCCTTGGTTCCTCAGGCTTATTTGAGACTTGTGTTTGAAAATTAAACATAGAGAAACACGAAGAGTGTTTGATTACTCCGACGACAGGGCTTTAATATTCTGCTCTGCTTTTCCTTTCATCTTGTTAATTTCACGACGCACAGAGGATTTTCTGACTGGCCTGTAGACAAGCTTTAGACGAAATCGAGTAGATCACAAGATCATATCCTGTCATATGACCGTCAACTTTTTTCGAAGGACCAAGGGTTCATTGTGGAAGGTTCGTAACTGTCAAACCAAAGGTTGCGCAAGATAGATAGTTGCTCTCAGATGAATCCCTGAACTCGGTTGAAAGTGCTTTTCAGTGACGGTCGCTCCATCTTGAGGAAATGTAATGAAGTCAGCAATCTCTCTTGTGAGTATGCATACAAGAATGTCGATGCCATGTTACTAAGTTGGGTGGTGGTGGTGCCGAGGTTTAGTCGCTGTCACAGGCGTGTTTTGAACCCTATAGTCCGAGTTTCGAGCCACACCATCGCCGTCCAAATTTGGGGGTAGGCAGCTTTGCAGTCGTCCAGTTCAGTACCACACCAAACCTATCGGGACCCTATGTGGTTCGCTACTCCAAGTGCCGGGATTTAGGTTACGGGTTTCCATCACTGGACAGCGGTTCGTCGTGACTATGGGGTTCCCCCGTCTGCTGGTCATCACTCTAAAAGTGTATAATAAAAACATTCTGTTATTGCGACTGTTTTATTAAGTGAAAGACAATTTAATAAAGCCTCTATATCTTCTAACGAGATCGAGATTCATCAAAGCAATCAGCTATATACTTATAACAGTTCCGGTAAAAACAGCTGTCGGGGGATTAGGTTGATTCTAGTAGAGCTTCGTGGACAAACGGCCATCCGAATCTTAAACAAAAATCTTCAATTTGCTGTTTTCCCTAAACAAACATGATTCCTCCTTTCCAGAAGTCTTCTGATGATTTGCAACTCATCGGCCCTAATGAGGTTCTCGCAGTTCTGAAGAGTCGCAAAATCAACCAAGCTTGTCGTCCCAATTTACTGTCACCGGAGCTGGGTAAATTTCTGAATATGGTGCTGATATATTTAATTTGTCTATGTCCACCACGCTGAGTCCCCCAAACTGAAATCCAGCAAATAAAGACTTTAGTAACTATTGCTTGCATCTGTGTTGCTGAAAGATTTTGAGAACGTATTACCCAAATAAGTGACACCATTCATTGGTTCCAAAAATCCTTTCCGGTTCCTTCATAAAACTTTTAATTCAATGGTTGATGTAAGCTCACATATTGCAGAATCTGTCTACCTTGGAAGAAGGCCTTCAGAATGTATGATTGATACAGCTTTCTCGCATGCTTTAATTGTATACTTCAAAAACCGAATCTCTTGTGGCAGCAGACTTTCTTTGAACCTTCCAATCAATTCTGGTGTTTCAGGGAGTCATTCTGTCTTGTTTATTTTTGCTTGTAAATAGCGGATTTCTGTTGTAATTATGGCTTTATTGACTGCAGGTATGCAGACTTGGACAGCACACACCCACAATTCTTCATTTAACCCTATTCTGTGCTGTTTGATTAAGGTCTGCAACTGGTCTAAATCCTGTTCCTTGGAACTGAATGTGTTGAGATCCTTTTCAATATTAAATCTGGCTTATTATAGCGGTTGGTTTTTCATGACCTTTTCACTCTCATTGCTTATGACCAAACTATCCCTAAGGCTACATTTAGAAAATATCATTTCACCTCACAAGCTTTTACAATGTGTACACATTGTACTGTTAACTTGCAAAATGGAAAATGGTCTGATGGGCTGCATGATGGTCGAGTGGGTAGTTTACTTGCGTTCTGCTTGTGAGGTCCGGGGTTCGATCCCTGGTCGGGTGGATAGATTCTCCTTGCCTATGAAACCCAACCAGTCAAAACAGCTGTCCTGTGCTTCCCAGAGTTCCAATTCACGTTTCTTTTTACCTGTAAAAGGACGAAAATCTCTAAGCAATCGAATTCAATTCTCCAAAACTTGGTGCTCATCATTGCTTAATACTTAAATTTATTATCGACGTCATTATGCCCCACTGGTCGTGCAACTCGCTTATAATTTTTCCAGACATGAATGATAACGATCGTACTGTGTTTCTCAGGTGTCATAACTCCTTATCCGGGTCCCGCGGTATTTCCCGTAATGGTCTTGTTGACTTCACTATTCACTAGTATTTCGATGCAAGCCACCAGTTTATTAAATGTCTATTTTCTAATGTCCGCCACCAGGAAATCCACAAAACTGTCTCTGATTCTCCTTTCCCGAGTGAAAATTCCCTATCTATCTAACTTAGCCCCGTACCCTTCGTTACTCGTATTGAATTCCGGCTTCCACGTGAGCTTCTTTATTCATTTTTCATTTCGTTTAACGTTTTGCTTTCAAAGTCAACTTTACGTGGCCAATCAAACTGAAAATTCACACACCGAGGTGCACAAAGTAATATTTTCGTGAAGTTTTATGATATTCTTGATCATTAATTTGACATCGGTTATTTCACTATCAGACTATACTTATATGAAATGTATCTGAAAAAACCCAATATTTCGGTGCACATCCAATCACATTGTATACAGTTCTAACCGGTAGGTATTTCTGAGAGAGTTGTCTGTCCAAAAGTCACCCGATATTGCGAACAAGATTACTGTGACTTATATACACGGGTATTGACCAAACTCGTGCAACATCCTGATTTTCATCACATTTGTTCCTCTCAATGCTTCGTTCTTCCAGCCTCATTCACGGGATTGAATTTGATATTGCCCCACATCAGACGCATCATATCTGATATAATATCCACTTATGTTTTTGCTTCTATTAGACACATGTCATTAAAATTCCTCGATTTTGACGATGGTTGCTGGTGCATCAGTTGTAAAAGAACAAAGTCAGGGTAGAAACGTAACTGGAATTTATTCATTAAAATGACACAGACTACATACAGGTATTGTACTTTCATTTAATCCATTTTCTATTTGCCCTTCTTCATTTTTGAGCACGGGAGGCAGTCACTTTAGCATGTAGTCCACCAAGTTGACTGCCAAACAGAATTGGCTAGTTTCCTCAAATGCACCGCACACCCTTACCACTGACGACCAATTTCGAGGTAGCTTATCCCTGTTTCTGATATATATATATATATATATATATATATATAGAGAGAGAGAGAGAGAGAGAGAGTGCACCAACAAAATGTAAGCTTACAACAGTTCTTCGAATATGGGTGCCTTTACAACCACAAATCTCTCTCTGGCTATCCCTAAAGACTACCAAGCTGGAATAATAATTTATTGTCCCTGACNCCTGACAAATCTTTGATAGTAAAATAAACAAACATTCTGTGTACAACGAATGCTCCCGGTACAAATCTTCGATCTGTCCTTTAGAAGAATATTGTGACTCCGCCTGGGTTTGCGATATATCTCGGTCAATGGCACCTTTGTACCTTTTAAACATCAAACTGTTTTGATTTTGACCTTCTCAGGAAGCTACTTATCAACCGTTTGGTTGTTAATGTGCGGTCTCCTCTCTGTTAATTTTCTACATCTATTATTACTGGTTTTGATCAGGTAAGCTTGCCGGGCTGTTCCTCTTTCCCTTCATTTTTGTTAGTCCGAATCAAACGGTGGAGTTCAAATCCTCTTTTCCCATAAACTGGGAGATTATGAATTCACTTTAATTGCTCTGCTATCCCTCTTGTTTTATAGGCTTTCCTCACTCAATTGGGGAATCACTGCGTTCCAAAGTTCATCGTAGTCATATTGCCTGATTTAATATAACCAGTTTTTAATCTAATAAAAATGATTTCAACCTACCTTAGATCTATTTCTACAAAAATACTAAGTGATTGTATTGATGATAAACAAGCTTTGAAGTAGCAATAAAAATTCTTATTTAATTAATGTACCTCCATGTATATAATCAATATTTAGCAACACAATCCATGGCGTTTTATGGGCTCAGTTTGTCTGGACTAATATTTAAGAAATGAGTCGATTGAGGTACTAATTAAAAATAGAAATAAAATTAATATTTGTTTGTATGATGAATTTGCCGTGTAAATGAGACGTGAGCTGAAAAGCTGGGAAGCACCTGGTTGGGTCTCATCAGCAGTGTGAATCCATCGATCCAACTGGGGCTCGAACGCAATACTCTCATACAATAAATATTGTTATTATCGAAGGATTTCGATGATTTTCACTGTGATTATTAAGAAAAAAGACGAGTAAATGCAAACTTAAGTATCACAAAAAATTTGGTTGGTTCGGTGAATGCAGCAGAAAGATTGGAACGCATGACATCCGCGGTCCACACTAATTGACTGCTTTAAAATTAACGAGGTCGTCTCTTGACTGATTGCGTTAGACGCAAAGTCATAGCGATATCACTTTAATGGTGGTTTTAACTGCTTTCAGTTACCGGTTTTTATAATCTTTTCTATCGTTTTCAATCGGAATGCTTTCTTTCTAATGGTATCATCTTTTCATGCGTTTCTGTCAAGATTCATTGAAGTTATACCGGTATGGGATTAAATGTACTATATGAAAACGATGAAAACTGAGCAAACGCGTTTCCCATATACTCATCAAACGGATAGCTTCCGTAATAGACGAAAACTAAACCAAATTATCAGCTGTAATAACGAGTCACCTTTCGCTTTTGCCATTGGCGTACTTACAAAGTTGTATTTCTGTGTAACATTGCTCTCAGAACAATGGATATTTTCGCAAAATGCGTATATATGAGATTTAGCCTTTTTTAGTAGACATCTAATTAGCTGTCCGGTGAAGTACTTAATCCCTTATCATCACACCCATTTATGTACGGTACCGGTTTTTCATGTTTTCCCCTTCGCACCTGACCGCATCGAATACCAAGTACCGCATCATTTTGCGGGTAAATATTCATGTTGTGCATGAGGTAAGTTGTGTCGTTATTGCTGTTTTCGTTGTCCACCGATCAAAAGCCGAAACCATAAATAATTGAGATGTATGGGTTAGTGATGCGACACAGACAAATAGGCAATCCCATTCCGCTTCAGTGATTGAATTCGCTCTTATTTCTGCACCGCAATCACGTAGAACCCCGGTTAGTCTGTGCTCCACGTTGGGACTAGCAAGACTTTCAAGGGGACAACGTGCTGCTGCTGCTGTCGCGCCAGAGCGCGCTCGCGCGTGCACGCGCCTGTGACTTTGGTCATAGCAGAATAGGTTGTATGGTTTTGTGCATCAGCAAATCAGCACAGTCACAAATGGATGCTTATCCATCCACCCACCACGAATAGACGGAAATACACACATACACACACACACACACACACACGCACGCACACCCATACGGACACACGGTGACATTCGTTCATGCGAGACTCGGCAAAATCGGTCACACAGGCCTCACAGAAGCAAAGTAAACTCGGTCGTTCTCCAAAGTGCCCACACTCACGCATACGATCAAAAAAAAGAAAAAACGACTATATGAACTGTGTGCGAACAATATCAGGAAAGAATAAATATTACCATTTTCATCGAGACAATCAAACTTCAGAGCGATGTATTGTCATGCTCAATCTTATTCAACCTATTCGGGCATGCTTTGAAGTCTGACGATGTGTGTGCGGTGAACGTCAAGCATAGAGAGAATTCAGAAAGGTCGAAAAAAGTGCCCCTTTGAACAAAGTTGAAACACGGTTGCTTATTCTTAGCAAACTGTTAGTTTTGATCAGGCGAAAAGGAATATATTCTCTTCCATGCGCTGAGTGTTGTCAAAGTTGTCCAAAATTCTTCCTAGTATAAAATCAACGTTTCACATGAGTGATGAGATGCATTTTCAAAGCAAAGCTAATCCAATACTTTTATAGACAGTTTTTCGAACCCTCCCAACACAGGATGACAAATAACATGTACAGAAGTTGCTGCTTTGTTCCAGTTCTTTGCAAGATATACAAATTCTGTTTGAAGTTGAAGGTTATCGTCACAAATATATATCGACACACATATCTCATCGTTGTTTGCCAATAAATTGCTGCGTCTCGTATTTGTGCTGTCAGATAGTTTAATTTGCCCACATTGTGGTAATATTATTATGCGATCAAACGCCCCACATGAAAAATTTCAGATACAATGACTGTCGCCTCTCATAACGCCATCCCATAAATTCACGCTGAATGTTTATTTCAAGTATCAGTCACCGGGGGCCCTCGGTTTATGAGGGTATAGCTGGACAACTTGTGAACATGGTCAACTTTCAACAAGGAATCGATGATTAAATCATTTTATTCGAAGTATTTCTCTATCATGTGCTGTTTAGGTTGACGGGTTCAGTTATGTGAGTACTAATTATTGTACATTTATCCCCCGTATCTTTTGCACTTATAGTGAAAACCAATGTACAATTAGTTGATTGACTAACACAAAGACTTCGCAAGAAAACCTCATCTGAATAAATGACCGTTAAAGATTCCAATCAAACATTTCGAGAAATATATTCCATTTGTCGATAAGAAAGTTATAATGCCTATCAAGTGAAAATTTAAAAATAATCGTTAAACTGTAGAATGAGAATTGGATACTTTTCCTTGCACGAATTGAAAAAAAATGAAAAAGCTGCCTCACATTTCTTGAGAAACAAATAAATGCACGAGCAACGTGTATGAATCGTAGCTCTGTTGGTCCATGATTTTCAGAAAGTAAGACAGTGTTGGTGGAATTCAAAATCAGTACTAAAAGACAGACTAGGCCACCAGAATTACACAACAAATTGAAGAAACGATAGGCATTACCAATAAGACTGGTTTAACTCAAAGTTGTGTCCCGTTTATAATATTTATCTTACAGTTGTTTCTGCACTCTTTCAATTTCTAAAACAACATTTTAGGCTGGAAAATTTAATGCTCGTCCAAATTAGCTGAAGATCGCAGAACCAGGGAATTTTTGAACTGTCAAGTATAAGCGGCGACCACTACAATGTTTGCTAACAGAGTTTATGGATATCTTAGCCGCCTACTTTTATCCATGTGATTTGTCCGACGGGTTTTAGGTTTTTGATGAAAACCACTTTCAGGGTTCTCCTCATACTGCAGGGTTGTCTTGACCAATGAAAACGCGACACGTATGAGGTCACCAGCTAGGATACGAAGGTGTTCAGAATTTCCAACAATGTAGTGCGTGATTGTTTGCCGGGCTTAGAAAGGTGAAAGCGCTTCGAATTGGTGCTTCATTAATGGTGGTTAAGCGGTTGAGGTGATCAAATCGTCGCCCACCACCACCATCACCACCAAACAACAATAATTTACTTTCCCCATTTCCGGTATGTTTTATAACGAGCTATCATTGTCTGTTTCCTTCTTCCTGAAGATCTTTTCGTACCACCAGACATATTCAATAAATCAAAGTAAGGCAAAAAGCGGTGGAAATATTTGTGAAAACCGACAAACAGCACTAGTCAGCTGTTTCATCCTGTTTGGTTTTCGTCAGTATTTAAATGTATCCAAATCATGAGGAATTAACGATCTCACAAGGAGTGCAATGCACACCGAACATCATCATCAACAGTGCCTGATGCCTGTGAAAAACCGAATGGGCTAATCCATACATTCACCACCTAAAGCGAAAAGACTTAGAAAAACATCAGAATCTTCTGAGCAAGTGAATAAATATTCTTTAGTGTATTTCGAAACTGTTGACGTCTAGCTTGAACTATTTCAACATGAATTATGGCCTTCGGATTGCAGAGTAATCCATATTTCTCCTCAAATGAATATCAAAGTAAACCAAGCAAGATTACCAACACGTGTGGGTCCTATACCTTTATGTACGTTGCATTCTTTATCGGGAATCATTTGATTGTTTCCGTTGGCTGACGGAAATCGTATCAGAACAGAACTGCTTTTGTTCTATTCACCTATGAGTAGGCAGAGTGTTTTACGTAGTAGCGACTGAGGGGTTTCAAAAAATGTTAACAACTCGCAGTATTTGTTTTGTCCTTGTTTTAATGAATTGAACAAATGGGACCCAATGTGTCCAACAGGCGGCTCAGAATTCCTATTATTTACCGTTGAAACAGAGTTCTTTAGCTTCTTCCTCCTAGAATTTTGCGGTACATTGTCAGATGAATACGATGAACAAGAGAAGATTGACCCCAGTGAAGAAAAACTTGACCCGGATAAATTATATATCAAATATCCTCAAACGCTGAGTGAAGTTTGTTGTAACAGTGACACCTGATTCTTATGGTTCCCTTCAAAGCGACCGTTTTTCTGCCCCGTTCTTTTGTCTTTCACATTATCAACGAGATTCAGTTCCAGGTCATTAAGCAAAGATAGGTGTTACGTGATCCCCAGGACATGAGAAACCCAGTTATTTATGCTACCCATGCAGTTTATGGGACGGAATGCGCACAAAACAAAAGTAAGTAGTACTCCATGGATTAGGGGAAAACATCAGGCGTGACTCGCTCGAAATGAGAAAAATTTTAGGCAAAATTTGGATGAAGTTTTATTTTATTGCCCATCTGGTAGACTGAGAATGAGCGGCATTTAAAAGTGTCATGAATTTGATCACTCGTTTGAACTCATGATGATTAAAATACATAAACTGCGTCTATATATATATATCGATGTTCTGTCGACAAAGTATCAAAATTTAAGAACTTCACTGAAAGCACACTGCACACGATCCGCCCTTTTGTGCAGTCCAGAAATAGACGTAACGGAACAAAATCATTCAGAATAGTTGCGTTTTCTACGCAAACAAACATACACTAAGGTAGATATTACTACAGGTAGGTCGAGAAATATAAATAAAAGACATAATTTGCAACACTTTACCCGAGTGTAATGTGGACAATTTCACTCGGAATATTTCACCTTTTTGTGACTGTTAAGACTGCAGCAGTACAGTGTGAGAAAAATTGGGATTATTCGTCCACCGAAAGTTGATTCACAGTTGCAATTCACACAGCGTGTCAAATTCTGCGTTGCAGTTACGATCAGGACTGAAAGTTCTACTTATCGGGGAAGGTATGAATTTCGAGGCGATGCCGCTGGCAATGCGACCCGGAAAAGTTAATTATCCCGCTGCCCTGTATTGGTCATTTACAGCCGGTGCTATATGTATCGATTTCAACACGAGATAAGAAGGCGTAAGCAAATAACAAGTGACAGGCTCATTCTGTCTCCACTGTGGTGTGGTAGTGCAATGTTACGGACATGGAGTTTAAGGTTGATTTATTCATTGAGAGCAGTGTCATTGATGTCCCATGTAGTTTTCTAAAACCGAAATAAACGATTAAAAGTGCCTTCATTTCGAAATTGGACATCAATTTACAACAGTTGTCATCTACGACACAGTGTTTTTAGCCTCCGAAGAGCATGCATCTAGCAACCAAATTGCACCGAAACAGGTGAATTCATAACGGAACAGCATTAGAGGGCTTCTGCTGTCTGTGACTGTGCAAGGACTGTGTACTATGTACTAAAATTGGTTGTGCTGAGACTTCCAGACAGAGGCTGAATGTCACTTTTGACAGAAAATTTAGAAGCGCTGCAAAGTAACTTCGTTTCTGTAAGGAGTTGTCATCATTACATGTAGAACAAATTCACTAAATCCGGGTATAGGGGATTTTCGAACCTACATATTAGTTAGTTACGATATTTTCGGTCATTGTGCTGTAACATTTAATGTTTGAATCACTTACGGCACATACTAAAGATATGACCTGTGTGCATCTAAAATCGTCTAGGACACATCGGTAATTTAAACGAATGTTTTTAGACAAATCATCTAGAGAATTCTATTGCATAAAACAATCAGCTATATCTGATCACAAATTGGTAATCATCACGTGATCTTGTTTGGTTTAGTGAACTTCTTTAACATCAAAGTCTAACAAAGTCGGAATCAAGTTCACTGATGAACCCAAATACATGCACATACACAAAACTGGGCACTACCAGGTGACGCCAGCTGTTGTGGAGTTTTCCCCCTCGGTATAGCTCTGTAATCACCTCCTATGGTCTTCCCCTTGTCCTTTGCTTTTTATAGCTCAAAACCCTAAATCGGCGGCAGAAGTCGTTACCGAAACCACAAGCAAAACTGCGCAGCTCCAAAACATTTTAAAGCAGCTGTACAATGGCGCCATTGGTGGGGCTGGACATTGGGCAATATGTGCCATTGTGTGCACTCTTGTGGTGGGGCAAGCAATTCCGCAAAGGTGGGATGCTAAGAGCCCGAAAACACCCAGCTGCCTGATCTTCAGGATCATCCGACCTGAGTGAGCAGTGGATGGAGCGTTTTTTGCCGACATCGCGCAATCACTTCAAACACAGATCCATTCACCCGCCTCCCCTCTAATTTCTTGCTCACACCCACCCACCTATCCCCACTCACACTCTCCCCCATAGTCATCTATCCTCTCGTTCAAACAAGTCTCTCTTTGTGAACCACTTGTGATTAGAGAAAGAGGGAAAATTTCACCTGTCTTTCTGAGGCACACACTTTGCGCCAACATCAGACAAACTAAAAGGTAAGCGCCACTAACTGACCGAATGCTGTTGTTGTCTGGTATTGGGAACAATGGCAGGTGGAAAAATCGTAGCTTTCGGGTCTCACTTCCTATGCGGGAAGACCCCGAGTGCAATTTGAGTGGTGTTCATCAACCGATGAAAGCAGTGCCTGAATTCCTTCGTTTTCTACGGAGTCAAACATTGCCCAATTAAGAATGCTCCAAATGAATGACTCGAATGAGTAATCTAATGAGCCTCCGTAAAAATGACTGCGTTGACACACAGCTTAGGTTCCTGAAGACATGTTTGCTCAGCAGATGAAATACTACTATGCGTGATTGTGTGGACATTTCCGCGATGTGAATAACCGGACTTTCCACAGTTCCGAGTTCAACGGTGGTGGAAATTTGACTAGTATCATTATCCTCCAGTACAAATAAGTATGCTTCTTGGTTTTGATTGATTGATACACGATACCCCCAGTTTCATAGGTAACTATATTTATCCCCGGGGGAGAGCAGTTTAGCCGGAGTTCGTCAGTACGTTTTAGGGAGTACTATTCACTTCATCGCTCCACGGATCAAAAACTTCGTTCCACTCTTTAATTAACGAACATGTACTTCCGCGGTATCCAATATTATTTCAACAAATTAATAATCGAAGTATGGTGTCCCTGGGGAATTTAAAGGAACCAGGAACTAAAAGGCTATGTCGTTGTTTTTTCAACAGTAGGAATTGAACGACACAAATGAGGATTGAACCCGGTCTATCACAAGACGTCTGTACACATGTTATCTACAGTTGACCACTTAGCATCTGATCGAACCTCATTTAATTTTGTTTATGTATGGCATACCTCAACTCATCTTTGCAAGCTTATTGCCAGAATCTGGTGTTGCTCTCCATAGCACCATCCTCCCTGGCTGAAACTCAGTCGGAAAAATTTAGAATTCTGTGCTTATGCAGAGAGCGGTGAACGATTAGTGTGTAGAGAGGATCAACCAAACTTTCGATTAGTCAGTCTCGTATGAATAACCAGAATAAAGCTTGAATTTAAAAGGCTCCGGTCAGTGAAATTCTCATTATGCATTTTGTCAAGTCTCAGCATAGCATTTACCTACAAAACATGAGTGACTGTTCATAAGCTACGCTCTAATTCATTACAAATTTCTCTCAAATCCATCGCAGTTAACTAAGAACTTATCTTAGAGAATGAAAGTGGATAGAAAACATGTAAACGGTTGACCGTTTTCAAGTATGACTGTTATCGAAAACTGTCGAAAGCCATTTAGTCGTTGTTGAGAATCAGCAGCGGTGTGACCTATTCTTTTGTTGTTGCGGGACGCGAAACAACTCATTGCCTCCGCTCTTCCTTTAATTCGTGGTTAAGTACATCTGGGTTAAACTTTGGATTTTAAATACAACAAAACTCAGTATAGAGCTTATAAGTGAGGAAAATTCAACCTACGATCACTTGCGGTTTATGCCGGTACATTCAAGACAGTCTCACATTGGTGAAAATACAATCACTGTTGTGCTGAAACAACGAACCATATCAATTGCTTTTCGGTGTCAGGAAACTTCCTCGGAAATGCTGTAATTTGATAATGGCATCTGGCGCGGACATTAAAGTGCCGGGAACAACAAAGTTGGCCTCAGATGTTTTTGGCAGCTTGCTTATCCCACTTTGGACTACTACTTGACGGGAGCAAAAACGACACAAGTTTCCACCAAGTATATTTGGAGATTAGCAAATATCGCCATTGGGCTATGAACAACTTCAAGTGAAGTGTCACCTGGTTTTGTCACATGACGCAAAAATAGCCTGGTGAATGTGTTAAGACAGGAAGAAATACATGGAGCAAAATATTTTGCACACGTCGAGAGATGATTCAAAGAGAAAATATCTACCAAAGCGAACACTATCTGTGTCATCCGGGAATAAAGACAACCAAAAAAAGAGTTAAATACAAACTCTATGTATCTTGATATCTCATTCTGGATTAAGTTGAAACGTAACACATCCTTTTAAACGCAGTTGTATCGAAGTTCTAAAGGCTCATTTGACAAATATCACACTTTCACGTAGGAAATTATTTTAGTATCTTGGTTACGCGTTCGCTTACTGATACCTGTATGGCGAGTTGCGTAGATCAAAATACAAGACAATTATCCCATAGAATCAGAAAGGACAAACCAACTGATTGTGCACTGGCTATGCAAACTACCAGCACCGCAACCGTAGACAGCATCGCAGAAACCGTACCTCAGTTTGTTGAGGACGATTTCAAAGTCACATCCCAGGTACCTTAAAAGAAAATGCAGCTCGTTCGAAAATTGAGACTGTGTAACTCATCACTGTGTGCACGGAGAAAAACAGTCAAAGAGCTCCACATTCTCTGGCTGACCGAGAAGATGGAAATGATTTTAAACATTATTACACAGTGATGGAGTCAGATATAACCTGCGATCTAAATTACCATTCAAACTTGATAGAAATCTACTAACATAACTCAGGAACAAGTGTCAATTTTTCGTTATTCTTGTCAACTTTCGAATTAGTCAACTCAATCCCAATTACCAATCAAATCTCTAATAAGTTTTACACCCAAATAAACTAGTGGGCTTACGCTTGTTTGGGTACAATTATTTTTCTGAAATTAGTAATCCAGTCTCACGGAATATCAAAAGGTCACCCTTCATTCCAATACCAAATCTTCCAGGCACAATTCATATCAATCATTATTTGTTATTCAATTGCAAAGATAAAATCCAGTAAGGTTTCATGCTTTGCTGGAGACTTCCATTTATGCCGTAGACTGAGAAAATAGAACAAATATTTTTATAATCTAGCAATTACAAACAGTCTAAATTGATAATGGCAGGCAGGTGCCGTCAATTAAATATTTACTAAACTAACTAACAGTTCATTATTATCAGTGGACAAATTAGTTACTGGACCCTTGTGGTATTTACGGATAACGATGAAACGCAAATGGTGCTTTCAATTCGTTTCTTTCAAGTATAGCAAATTTTGTTTCCTCAGCATCAAGCAAGATTCAGTTGGATGCATGGCCTCACGAGTTATGGCTATTCTTAAGGGAATTTTCATGCTGCATTTATTTGAATATAAAGCTCTGGTTTGAAAAATAATGACGTATGAACACATATGCATCAGATGGAATGGTGAAACCGCTGTTTGGCTAATCGCTACGGTGACTAAAATGGGACGGATTCCGTGAATGCCGAAGACAAATAGTTACCATGTTTCTTCTCGCTTTCGTCGACGAATTCTCCAATTGGCTTGGGGGGTGGGGTAGAGATGTTGCGGAAAGATACGGCAAAAGGGACGAGAGGGCACGGGTGGTTGTATATGAAACTGGATGAGTTCTCAGTGTTGTGGTCACGTGAGGAACTAAAGTAGCCTTCCATCAAGCCGGAGTGATGAAGCCTAAATAATTTGCGTGAGTGGTTTGGTTAGAGTGAAACAGATAGTAAGATGCATAAGATGACGATGATGATGATGACACCAGCACTCCAACGTAGACACACACACAAGCTTTACGCACAACTGCAGGTAATTCAACCACTTTTATGTGTTCATTCCTCTCTATTGTTCGTATGCGTATCCACGCTCATATGCCAGTTGTCTATCTTCCGTTCTACCTGTCGCACTTCTTGTACTACCGTCTTATGAGCAAACAACCAGGAAACGGCAACAGACAACACACAGCTGAATACCCTCAGGGGTGAAATATTGGACTTGGAAAAATATCCGATTCAGCTACAGGAAACGAAAACTATACACATCTACTCTGTCCGAAAATGGGGAGTATTTAGAGTGGTCCGGCCTTTCTGGTGATATCATTGTCGGATGGCCTGTGCCCAACACATACACACAAAACTCAATGATACTATATATATATATATATATATGCATATTTGTGTATAAACACACACACACACACGAGCAAAATAGGCCAAGTGTGGGACTGAACCACTATATCGCACGAAAGGAGTTCATGCAGGTAAAAACTTGGTTTCACATACCCAGTCTCATCTCAACACACACACATCCATTCTGATCTCAGAGTCACATGCATCCTGTTTGTAGAGGACATTCCGATGACGTGAATTAATAACAACCGAGTTCTATCTCTCTCCCTTGAGGACACACGCACACTTTCGATTTCAGTCCCTACAGTTTCCGGATTTGAGGGAACAGGATGGGTTCTTTCCTCAACTCACATCTACACGTATATCCGCGTGTGCGAACAACTGCACACGCACGCACATTTAGCATGAACTGGTATACAAAATGAATGGGATGGTGGTGGTGGTGCTGTGAGTTACGCACACAGCAGATATTAGCGAAGGTATTCTGGGCGTGAAACATTTTCTCGTAACACTGATGTGCTTTTTTCTTTCTGTCTCTTGTGAAAGGACGTTCTCATATGTCTTCCGAATGAGTATGAGTGTGAACAAACTGATGCGAACGTGTTCTACAATTTTTGCCAAAGGTAATAATCCTTGGGGCGCACCTTTGAGTACATCCTACTCACTGACAACTGGCCATATAGATAGCTAAGCTCAACTATAGAGGGACAGTTTAGCTCTTGCTTATGAAGCGAATGCATACATACACGTGCATACGCATACGTGTATCATTTAGCCCATAGGATTAAAACACACGCAAACACAGTTGTAGTTACAGTTATATTTAACGGAAATGAAGTCTGGCAATCACTTGCACGAGGTAATTGAAAGTGACTACTTATATCCTGTGTCACAAATCATGCGCTGTGTTTGTGTTTGCTTGCGTGTGTGTGTGTGTGCACATATTTGCATGTACCCATGCATACATAGTCGGATTTAGTGAATACGCTATTCTTAACAAGGCGTGCGACTGTGAGAAGGTTCATTGAAAAGACCGGACGGAATCACACATCACCGGGTTCAAAATTCCCCTCTTGCCTGACGTTTGTAGACATCTCGCAATTTGCGTGATCAAATAAGCACCACATTTTGATGAAAACTAACTGAGGGTTAAAACACATGCATACACACAAATTTCCCTTGATAAACGCAGAAATCAGATCCAATTGAATACAATAAATTTTGGCGTGAAATTTTGGAAATCTTAATGAAAAGTTTAAGATTTAGTTGCGGAATTATTAACTGTGGATTCAAAAGATTGAGGAGAGTTTTAATATTTTAAGGTAAATGGCCAAATGAAACCCATATTCTTTGTTATTTTTCTCAAATGAAATTCGAGGTTGATGCATATCATCTATATCAATTATCATGTGAGATGTGTACAGAGTTTATGAATTTGTATATCAGGCTGGCTACTCTATTCATTCACGTGAACAAATTCCACTGAGTAGCAGACCAGAAGTCCGTGGGGAGTGAAGAAGGACTGAATTATTGCAATTGGCCTGGGAACACTTACAACTGTTATCTGGCGGTAGTGGCCAACTGGTTAGGTCACCAATATGTGACCTGAGTGTCCCGGATTCGAAATGCTCCATTGCCGCCCGTCTTCCATATTTTCGTATTTTCCCAGACAGCCTTGGCCATGGCCCCCTTCCTGAATGTTGACTGTACATTTGTATATTCAGTAAATAAAAAGGAAGAAAAAAGATAGACGCACTATAAATTTGGACTTTATCACTGGTCGGTAACGTATCTCACTACTCCAATCCCTGCGTTCATACAATGGTTTCAAGTCTGTAATCAGCGCTTCATACAATCGAATACCGAACGTTCACTTCTAGGACATTAAATATTACACTACGATTAGCTAATGCCTTCTCAAACTTTATACCACATCATAGTCACTCACATAGTACATGAACAAAAGTTGTTCATTTAGAAAATCAGATACGTAGGTGCTGTAAACATTTTAATGAAGATGTCCAGCGTATGATCAGCTTCGACGGGGTGCAGATTACACAGTTTTCTTTTTAAATCGATCGAATTAAATGGCAGCTAAACACGGGGCGGTTGNATGTCTCTTCGTTCTGCTGCATCCCAAACGATTTCAGACAGCATGCCGTTCAAAACTGTCCAAATGGTGAAGTAATGAGAGAAAAGCTAGTCCGCCGAGCGGCACAAATGAATAAGTGTTTTCCTTTGGTTCACGTGTCAGTTAGTCGCTAAATTTGGGCCATTTCCGTTTCATTCGTAAACAAAGGTTCCGAAGGGGGTCTGAGAACACTAGGACTTGATTCCCCTACTTAATTCACATGTGA